>PVKP010032163.1:0-26224 GCA_004027715.1 Plecturocebus donacophilus | reverse complement strand
CTTTTTCAACCTGGGATTTTAGATTTAGGGCATACATCTGCAGGGTTGTTACCTGGGTATACTGTGTGATGCAGATGTATGGGGTACGAATGATCCCGTCACCTAGGTACCCAACAGTTTTTCAACACTTGCCCCCTCCCTCCTTCGCCACTCTAGTAGTCTCCAGTGTCTACCATTGCCATCCTGGTGTCCATAAATATCTGATGTTTAGCTCCCACTTTAAGTGAGAATATGTGATATTTGGGCCGGGTGTGGTGTCTCACGTCTGTAATCCCAGCGCTTTGGGAGGCTGAGGCGGGCAGATCATCAGATTAGGAGTTCGAGACCAGCCTGACCAATATGGTGAAACCCCGTCTCTACTAAAAATACAAAAATTAGTCAGGCATGGTGCTGCACACCTGTAATCCCAGCTACTCGGGAGACTCGGGCAGGAGAATCACTTGAAACCAGTAGGTGGAGGTTGCGGTGATCCAAGAGTGCACTGTTGCACTCCAGCCTGGGCAAGAGAGCAAGACTCCAACTCAAAAAAAAGAAAAAAAAAGAGAATATGTGGTTTTGTTTTTCTTCCTGCCCTAATTCGTTTAGGATATTTTATTTCTTTGAAATTGGAGTGCTGCAAACTGTTTTGGGGGGAGAAAACTAGATCAATTTTGAAGTCTAAGATGCCTGCAATTCAGTTCTATGAGAGGCAATGGAGACTAGTTGTTTTCACTCCATTGCCCCCTGTCCAGAAGGAACATTTATTGTGTATTTACTATGTTCCGGGTATTGAGCCACCATTAAGCACCAGGCTGTGTTTCAAGAATACTAATATAAATAAGATGATGTTCCTGCCCTACTGAGAAGCCCATAGTTCAGTAGTAGGCACATTATTTTATGTTGTAATTGTGCAATTAATTGAACCAGTGGTGTATGTGTGAAGCAAAGTTAATAGGAGGTCATCATTTGGACTAGCCTCCTGCACTGGGCCCCAGCAGACCAGACCAAATCAGAATGGAGTCACTTGTGCTAAGAGCCACACGACGAAACTGAAACAGGCCAGTTTTCCTAAAAAACGAAACAAAATAGGAGGGTCCAGCTGGGTATGGTGGCTCACTTCTGTAATCCCAACACTTTGGAAGGCCAAGTTGGGAGACTTGCTTGAGGTCAGGAGTTCCAGACCAGCCTGGCCAACAAGCAAGACTCCATCTCTCTTTTAAAACAAAACAAAACAAAACAAAACAAAACAGAAGATCCCAGTCAACCTGAGTCAGCATAATAAAGCAATCACCTCTGCTTTAACTCTTTAAGGAAAGTAACTTGAAAACAATCAATCTACATTTTGTTCTGTTTTTGCTTTTTTTTTTGAGACAGGGTCTCCCTCTGTCACCCAGCCTGGAGTGCAGTGGCACAATCTCAGCTAACTGCAACCTCTGCCTCCAGGTTCAAGAGATTCTCCTGCTTCGGCCTCCCAAGTAGCTGGGACTACAGGTGCGTACCACCACGCCCAGGTAATTTCTGTATTTTTGGTAGAGATGGGGTTTTGCCATGTTGGTCAGTTTGGTCTCAACCTCCTTAACTCAAGTGATCCACCTGCCTTGGCCTCCCAAAGTGTTGGTATTACAGGCATGAGCCACTGTACCTGGTCTGCTTTGCTTTCTTCAGCTCTTTTCTTTTTTTTTTTTTAATATTTTTTTCTTTAAAGATGGGATTGGCTGGGCGCGGTGCCTCACGCCTGTAATCCCAGCACTTTGGGAGGCCATGGCAGGAGGATCACAAGGTCAAGAGATTGAGACCATCCTGGCCAACATGGTGAAGCCCCGTCTCTACTAAAAATACAACAATTAGCTGGGCATGGTGGCATGCACCTGTAGTCCCAGCTACTCGGGAGGCTGAGGCAGGAGAATTGCTTGAACCAGGGAGGCAGAGGTTGCAGTGAGCTGAGACCACGCCACTGCACTCCAGCCTGGCACCTGGCGACAGAGCAAGACTCTGTCTCAAAAAAAAAAAAAAAAAAGAAAGAAAAGATGGGGTTTCACCATGTTGGCCAGGATGGTCTCAAACTCCTGACCTCTAGTGATCCTCCCACCTCGGCCTCCCAAAGTGCTGGGATTACAGGTATGAACCACCATGCCCAGCTTCTTCAGCCCTTTTCTACCTATAAAGCCAATCTCCCCTGCTCAGCTCATCAGAACACTCATTCTGCTTTCTAGAATGAGGTGTTAGCTGATTCTAGAATTGCAAATAAAAACCAGTTAAGATCTTTAAATTAAATTTGTTGTAATTTTATCTTTTAACAGTAGACATGCCTGTAAAGTAATGCTGGGTGGGTGGGGGGGATTAGTCCCTCTGTTCCTGTTATAACAAAGCACAATGTGGGGTGGTGGCTCATGCCTGTAATACCAGCACTTTGGGAGGTCACAGTAGAAGGATTGCTTGAGCCTGGGAGATGGAGGCTACCGTGAGCTATGATCATGCCACTGCAGTACACAGCCTGGACAACAGAGCTTTGTCTCAAAAATAAATAATTAATTTTTAAAAATAAAAATTAAAATGTCTGGGTGCAGTGCCTCACACCTGTAATCCCAACACTTTGGGAGGCCGAGACGGGCAGATCACAACATCAAGAGATAGAGACCATCCTGGCAAACATGGTGAAACCCAGTCTCTACTAAAACTGCAAAAATTAGCTGGGCATGGTGGCATGTGCCTGTAGTCCCAGCTACTCTAGAGGCTGAGGCAGGCTGAATTCCTTGAACCCAGGAGGCAGAGGTTGCAGTGAGCTGAGATCGTGTCACTACACTCCAGCCTGGGCAACAGAGCGAGACTCCGTCTCAAACAAAATAAATAAATAAAAATAAAAGAAAAAATACAATAGAGCACAATGAAGTTCAGGATTCAGCAACTGGGTTCCAGTGTGGACTCTCCAACTTGCTAGATGAGAGATCCTGGGCAAGTTCCTGATAATGTCTGCTGCAAAAGGAGCAATTGCAATTCCTTTTAGAAGTCTGGAAGAATAGGCTGGGATCAGTGGCTCATGACTATAATCCTAGCACTTTGGGAGGCCGAGGTGGGTAGTCACAATTTCAAGACCAGCCTGGCCAACATGGTGAAACTCCATCTTTAAAAAAAAAAAAAAAAAAAAAAAAAAAAAAAAAAAAAAAAAAAAAGTCTGGAAGAATATACACCAACTTAAAATGAACATTGTCTCTGAGTGGTAGGATTACAGATTTTTTTTTTTTTGCTTGCTTCTATTTTTATTTTTTTACTTTTTTATTTTATTATTACTTTTTTCTTATATCGCTTGCTTCTATTTTTAAAGTTTTCCATGGAAGAACAAAATTCTTTGAAATCAGAAAAAGAGAATGACTAACATTTTCCCCCTTTGAGATAGAGTATCACTCTGTTGCCCAGGCCAGAATGCAGTGGCACCATCTCAGCTTATTGCAACCTCTGCCTCCCAGATTCAAGTAATTCTCCCCTCAACCTCCCAGGTAGCTCGGATTATGGCTACACGCCATCACACATGGCTAATTTTTGTATTTTTAGTAGAGACGGGGTTTCGCCACATTGGCCAGACTGGTCTCAAACTCCAGACCTCAAGTGATCTACCCACCTGAGCCTCCAAAAATGCTGGGATTACCAGCATGAGCCGCTGGGCCTGGCCAAGAATCACTAAATTTTTAAAACATAGCTTAATTCCCGGAATATGCTATAAGAGAAACTCCTTCTTTTTTCTTTTTTTTTTTTTTTTTTTTTTGAGATAGGGTTTCACCATGTTGGTCAGGCTGGTCTCGAACTTCTGACCTTGTGATCCGCCCACCTCAGCCTCCTAAAGTGCTGGGATTACAGGCATGAGCCACCGCGCCAGGCCTAACAGAAACTCTTTCTTTCTTTTCTTTATTTTTTTCTTTCATTCTTTCTTTCTGTCTTTCTTCTTTTTTTTGGAATTTTTAGTAGAGATGCAATTTCTCCTTGTTGGCCAGGCTGGTCTCAAACTCCTGGCCTCAAGTGATCCACCTGCCTCAGTCTCCCAAAGTGCCAGATTACAGGCAGGAGCTACCATGTGCAGCCAAGATACACTCTTTTTAAAAAAAATTTTTTTTTATTTTTAAAAAAAGACCGGGTTTCACCATGTTGGTCAGGCTGGTCTTGAACTCCCGACCTCAGGTGATCGGCGCACCTCGGCCTCCAGAGTGCTTGGATTACAGGCGTGACCACCACGCCCGGCCAAGATACACTCTTTTAAAGCATTTTCCTTCCTCTTCCCGTGTTCACTCTTTCTCTTTCTATCGGCCTATCTGGCAATGTTCCTCAAAGGTTAGTTTTTAGGACCACCTACTTCAAAACCATTTGGAAGGCTTACTAAAATACAAATTCCAAGCTCTATACCCAGATTCCAACTGTCCAGAGTGGGATCCAGAAAGCTGCTTTTTTTTTTTGGTGGGGGGACCGGGTTGCTCTATCGCCCAGGCTGGTGTGCAGTGGTACCATCACAGCTCACCTCAGCCTCAACCCCTATCCTCAAGTGATCCTCCTACCTCAGCTTCCCAAGTAGCTGGGACCACAGGGGTGTGCCACCTAGCTAATTCTATTTTTTGTAAAGATAAGATCTCCCTGTGTTGTCCAGGCTGGTCTGGAGCTCCTGGGCTCAAGTCATCCTCCCACCTTGGCTTCCCAAAATGCTGGGATTACAGGTGTGAGCCACAACACCCTGTCCAGAACCTATGTTTTTAAATTATTAATTATTATTATTATTTTGAGATAGAATCTCACTCTGTTGCCCAGGCTGCAGTGCAGTGGCACAATCTCAGCTCACTGCAACCTCTACCTCCTGTGTTCAAGCAATTCTCCTGCCTCAGCCTCCTGAGTAGCTGGGATTTACAGGCACCCATCACCATGCCCAAATGATTTTTATATTTTTAGTGAGGACAGGGTTTCACCATGTTGGCCAGGCTGGTCTCAAACTCCTGACCTCTAGTGATCCACCTACCTCGGCCTCCCAAACTGCTGGAATTACAGACGTGAGCCACCACACCCAGCCCAGAAACCTGGGTTTTTAACATGCTCCCTAATGATTCTTTTCTGCACCATAAGCCTGACAAAATGAAGCATCCTATTTAAATTAATTTTCCAGATAGCTAAGGCTTCCACATATGAAACTTTAAAAAACGTTTTACATACCTCTAAAATGAGTTTGCTAAGCAGAGTTTAAGATTTTCTTGGGGACTAGGGCTTACATCCATGTGATGGTATATTAATATGCAGTCATTCCTTCAGGGCCTGTTGAGTTGTGAGACTATCTCCCCCTCACTAATGGGGTTCTGGTCTGCAACACCTTCATAGTTCTATCAATTTTGTATTGTTATTTATCATCTAGTATCTATTATTTCTTACTTTTAAAAATCATTCACTTACCACCTTCTAGCCACTTACCACACAAATTGCCTTGCTAAAAGAAACCAGGGCCTCTTACAGAAATGAGTCATTTCAGATCTGGGGATGGAAATGTACAACATAATCCTGGAATACATTTTTTTTTTTTTTGAGACGTGTTTCACTCTTGTTCTTCAGGCTGGAGTGCAATGGTGCAATCTTGGCTCACTGCAACCTCTGCCTTCAGGGTTCAAGAAATTCTCCTGCCTTAGCCTCCTGCGTAGCTGGGATTACAGGCACCTGTCACCATGCCCGGCTAATTTTTTTATTTTTAGTAGAGACAGGGTTTTACCATGTTAACCAGGCTGGTCTTGAACTCCTGACCTCAAGTGATCCACCCGCCTTGGCCTCCCAAATTGCTGGGACTACAGGCATGAGTCACTGTGCCCAGTCTGGAATACCTTTTATACCAGAAAGCAAGGGAACCATCAAAGACTACTGGGGTTGGGTCAAAAAGGACTCAGAAGCTAACGTGGAGAACCTCCTACTCACAAAAAGTAGGAAAATTTGAGCATCAATAGGCTAAAAACATCAATGGATGAAAGCATATTTAGTGTATTTAACTCTGTGAGTTTATAATGTTACTAAAAAAAAATTTTATCAGTCACCACTGAAGCATGCTAGAAAAGCACCTAATTATTCTTAAAACTGGTCATTAAAGAGAAAGAATCAGGCATTTATTTTCTCTTTCCTTTGTGATCTGCTCCAAACGGTACCTAAATAGCGGAAGAAAAAATTCTCTTGGAATATGAAGTATTCTAACTACTAAATGGAAAAGGAACAATAGAATGAGAACATCGCCAATTTGCAAATCCTAATGGTGTATGGGTGTAGTAATGATCATATACAGTTGCTAACAACACAAGAAAGACCTTCAGATACTGGATCCTTTGGATAGAGGTAAGCACCACCCCCTGAGAAGTTTCTTCGTACCTCCTCCCACTGTCCTGCACAAACAAAAGAAAACCTGAGTCTGATCAAGCCTCTAGGTCTAACAAAGAATTTACAGGAAACAGACAGATGAGGGACATGTTAAACAACATCATAAGCTACAATAACAAAATCAAGGCTATAGCAAACTGAAAGGCAAATTACCCAATTTCTTTAACAAAATATTATATGAAAAAAAAAAAGATGGAGGGGGAGCCTATAAGTAAAAGAGATAAAGTACATGAAACACATAAAAACACAGTCAGGACAATGTGACTATTGTTTGGATAGTTGATGATATTAAAGAATTAACTGTTTTAAATTTAGGTGTGATCGTGGTACTATGGTTGTAGTTTTTATTTTTATTTATTTTATTTTATTTGTTTATTTATTTACTTATTTATTTTTTAAGATGAGGTTTCACCATGTTGGCCAGGTTGGTCTTGAACTCCTGATCTGAAGTGATCCTCCCACCTTGGCCTCCCAAAGCGCTGGGATTACAGGCATGAGCCACCATGCCCGGCCCTATTTTTATTCATTTATTTATTTATTTTTATTTTTATTTTTATTTTTTTGAGACAGAGTCTTGCTCTGTCGCCAGGCACCAGGCTGGAGTGCAGTGGCGCAATCTCAGCTCACTGCAACCTCCGCTTCCCAGGTTCAAGCAATTATCCTACCTCAGCCTCCTGAGTAGCTGGGACTACAGGTATAGTGCCTCCACACATAGCTAATTTTTGTGTTTTAGTAGAGACAGGGTTTCACCATGTTGGTCAGGATGATCTCGATCTCTTGACCTCATGATCTACCCACCTCGGCCTCCCAGAGTGCTGGGATTACAGGCGTGAGCCACCATGCCCAGCCCAGTTGTGGTTTTTAACAAAAAGAGCCTTTGGCCAGGTGCAGGGGCTAATGCCTGTAATCCTAACACATTCGGAGGTCAAGACAGGAAGACTGCTTGAGCTTAGGAGTTTGAGACCAGCCTGGGCAGCATAGCAAGATCCTATCTCAACAAAAAAGTAAAAATTAGCCAGACGCGGTGGCACAAGCCTGTAGTCCCAGCTCCTTGTGAGGCCAAAGTAGGAGGATTACTTAAGCCCAGGAGTTCAAGACTGCAATGAGCTATGATTGCACCACTACACTCCAGCCTAAGCAACAGAGTGAAACCCTGTCTCAAAAAATAAAAGGAGCCCTTATTAGTTAGAGAAATATGCCAAAATATTTACAAATGAAATATGATGTTTGACATTTGCTTCAAAATAATGTGAATGAGAGAGAAGGAAGGAATATGACAGGCAAGATTGGCCCTGTGTTGACAATAATTTAAAGTGGGGCAAGTTCATCTCATTTTTCTGTTTTCTCTGCCTTTGAAAATGTTTGAATTTTCTTTCCTTCTTTCTTTTTTTTTTTTTTTTTTTGAGAGGGTCTTGCTCTCTTGCCGAGGCTGGAGTGCAGTGGTGCAATCACAGCTCACTGCAGCCTTGACCTCCCAGGATCAAGCGATCCTCCCACCTCAGCATCCCAAATAGCTGGAACTACAAGCATGGAACTACCACCACACAAAATAACTTTTTTTATTTTTTTGTTGTCTTTGTCTTTTTAAAATTTATTTTTCTCTTTTTGTAGAGACAGAGTCTTGCTATATTGCCCAGGCTGGTCTTGAACTCCTGGACTCAAGCAATCCTCCCACCTTGGCCTCTGATATGGTTAGGCTTTGGGTCCCCAACCAAATCTCACCTTGAATTATAATCCCAATAATCCCCATAATCTCCTGTGTCAAGGGAAAGATCAGGTGGAGGTATTTAATCATGGGGCTCAACAAACAAAGAAAAAAAAATTAGCCAGGCATGGTAGAGTGCACCTGCAGTCCCAGTTACAGGTAAGCGGTGGGAGAATTGCTTGAGCCCAGTAGGTCAAGGCTGCAGTTAGCTGTGATCACACCACTGCACTCTGGCCTGGGTGACAGAATAAGACCCTGTCTCAAAAAAAAAAAAAAAAAAAAAAAAAAAAAGCTTCCAGAAGAGTGAGGCTTTGGGGAAAGAGGAATTCCACACTCACTACTGATAGGAACAGAAATGGATATAACCTTACTGGAGAGCAGTTTGGTAGTACTAAACACCTGCAAATATTTATATTACTTTAATAAGTAATTCTACTTTTAAAAAATCAGTGTTGTCTTGAAAATATTTTCAAGAATATGTATAGCAACAAATTTTTAGTGAAAATAGAAGACTGATTAAATAAATGTTAGAAACCAAAATACCATTGCAAATGTTAATAATAATATTTTAGAATTTTTAATGACTAGAAAAAAATACTATCTTAAGAAAGCAGGCCAGGTACAGTGGCTCCCACCTGTAATCCCAGCACTTTGGGAGGCTGAAGTGGGCAGATCACTTGAGGTCAGGAGTTCGAGACCAGCCTGGCCAACATGGTGAAACCCTGTCTCCACTAAAAATACAAAAATTAGCCAAGTGTGGTGGTGGGTGCCTGTAATCCCAGCTACTTGAGAGGCTGAGGCAGGAGAATCACTTGAACCTGGGATATGGAGGTTGCAGTGAGATGAGATTGAGCCACTGCACTCCAGCCTGGGTGACAGAGATTCCATCTCAAAAAAAGAAAAAAGAAAAGAAAGCAGATTACAAAACAATATTCACAGCTTGATTTCTATTGTATGTATTATTTAAAAGGCTTGAAGGATATACTGTAAAATGATAGTAGTGATTATCACTGCAGAGTAGGATTATGGATAATTTAAATTTTCTTCTTGTATTTTTCTGAAAATTTCGAGTGTCAATCATAAACTTGTAGAACATTTTATTTATGAAAAAATTCAGGCCACGTGTGGTAGCTCATGCTTGTAATCCCAGCACTTTGGGAAGCTGTAACGGTCCATTTTCATGCTGCTATCAACAACTTTCTGAGGTTTAACTGACTCACAGTTCAGCATGGCTTCGGTGGCCTCGGGAAACTTACAATCATGGTGGAAGGTGAAGGGGAAGCAAGGCACCTTCTTCACAAGGTGGCAGGAAGGAGAAATGCTGAGTGAAGGGGGAACAGCCCCTTATAAAACCATCAGATCTTGTGAGAACTCTCACTATCATAAGAATGGCATGGAGGAAATGTTGTTTATACAGACGGGGGGGTCTCACTATGTTCACCAGGCTGGTCTTGAACTCCTGGCTCAAACGACCCTCCTGACTCAGCCTCTCAAAGTGCTGGGATTACAGCCATGACCCACAACTCCTGTCCTGGAAGTTTTTGTCTTTTTTTTGTTTGTTTGTGGGGTGTGTGTGTGTGTGTGTGTTTTAATTTTTCTTTTCCTTTTTCTTTTTTATTTTTTCTTTTTCTTTTTTTTTTTTTTCCTTCTTCTTCTTCTGCCAAGCTTTATACACAATTTTTTTAAGACAGCTCCCAGGCAGGAGTGCAGTGGCACTATTTCAGCTCATTGTAACCACTGCTTCCTGGGTTCAAGTGATTCCAGCGCCTCAGCCTCCCAAGTAGCTGGGATTACAGGCACATGTTATCACACCTGGCTAATTTAAAAAAAATATATTTTTAGTAGAGATGGGGTTTCACCGTGTTGGCTAGGCTGGTCTCAAACTTCCAACCTCAGGTGATCACCCACCTTGGCCTCCCAAAAGGTTGAGATTACAGACATATGAGCCACCAAACCTGGTGTCCTGGAAATTTTTAATTTGCTCTATTTAATAAAGAATTTTAAGGTTAAAAGAGCAATTGATAACTGTGCTGAAGCCAGTCAAGGCTACCTTTGAATTCCATCAATGTGTGATACTGGGAGGTTACTTAAGATCTCTGACCTGTTTCCTCATTTCTAAAAACAGTAACATTAGGAGATCATGGCCATTGGATAAGATCATTAATATAATGATATATTATCTGTAAATGCCTTAGCGCAGGGACTGGCTTAGCAAATGTTATCTATAACTATCAACATCACCATTATTATATTATTATATCATTGTTGGCTCCTGTAGAATAAAACTCATAGTTTTATAACAGTTATTTTTCTTTTCATGAAGAGGCCTTTTTACCTGCTTCTGTATCTAAGCCAGTAGTTAAGATAGCTTATAGATAAGTTAGGATGCTTTTGGTGGTTGCAAATAACAGAAACCCCAAGTTAAACTGATATAGCTGCAGCACTTAGGAGGTAAGAAGGACGTATTGTCTGACACTGTTCTTAGTGAGTCCCTTGGCTCTGCCCTTCTGAGTGTTGAGTGTTGTTGTTTTTTCGTTTGTTTGTTTTTGAGATGGAGTTTCACTCTTGTCGCCAGGCGGGAGTGCAATGGCACTATCTTGGCTCACTGCAACCTCGGCCTCCCAGGTTCAAGCTATTCTCCTGCCTCAGCCTCCAGAGTAACTGGGATTACAGGCATTAGCCCCCACGCTTAGCTAAGTTTTATATTTTTAGTAGAGATGGGGTTTCATCATGTTTGTCAGGCTGGTCTCAAACTCCTGACCTCAGGCGATCCACCTGCCTCGGCCTCCCAAAGTCCTGGGATTGCAGGTGTGAGCCGCCGTGCCCAGCTGTAAGTATTGTTTTCAACCCTATACGAATGTGCCTAGAATAAGGCAGCTGTTGACAGCACCTAAATCTACATGCTTCTTCATTCATATCCGGATGGAAAAAGAAAGATTCCTGGCTCACTACCATTTAGTTAGATTTTGAGATTTCTACTGATTGGGAAAATGGTTTTGTTCCATTTTAGGGTTTTGTTTGTTTGTTTTTGATGGGACTTAATTAGCTGATTCTAAAAAGGGTCAAGAAAAAACACTTTTGAATAAGGAGAACAAGGTGGGAGGACTTACTCTAACAGAAACAAAAAGACCCCAAACATATCAATACATGACATTTGCTACATAACACTTTCTACGTGACAGAGATGGCCTGCAGATCAGTGAGGAAAGAACAGGCTTTCTATTTTTATTTTTTATTTTGGTCGGATGTCTTGCATTGGAAAGAACAGGCTTTTTAATAAATGGTGCTGATAAAATTGAGCATCCATGTAGAAAAAATTGAAATTGTACTCAGTCCTATATCAGATCATGCACAATATTCAATTCCAGGTGGAAATGACCTAAGTGTAAAAGGAAAAACTATAAAGCTTTTACAAGATAAGGCCTCAGGACAGGGAAGAAGTTCTTAAACAAGACACAAAGAGCACTAACTACAAAGGAAAAGATTCATAAATATACTTACTTCCGAATTAAATTTTTTTGTTCATCAAAAGATATCACTGGGGCTGGGCACGGTGGCTTACACCTGTAATCCCAGTACTTTGGGAGGCCAAGGCAGATGGATCGTTTGAAGTCAAGAGTTCGAGACCAGCCTGCCCAACATGGTGAAACCCTATTTCTACAAAAATACAAAAAATTAGCCAGGCGTGGTAGCAGGCACCTGGAACCCCAGCTACTTGAGAGGCTGAGGCAGGAGAATCACTTTAATGCTAGAGGCAGAGGTTGCAGTGAGCTGAGATAGTGCCATTGCACTCTAGCCTGGGTAACAAAACCAAAACTCCATCTCAAAAACGAACAAGCAAACAAGCAAAAAAGATACCACCGGTAGAGTAGAAAGTCAAGCAGAGTAGTGAAAGGTATTGCCATAGATAAAGAACTATGAAGTACTCAAACTACATGAAGAATTCTTACAAAGCAACATGAAAAAGACATACAATTCAGTAACACATGGACAAGAGGCTTCAGCAGGAATGTCACAAGAAGGAAATCAAAGGTGCTTTTCCTCATCAGTAACCAGGGTAATGCAAGTTAAAGTTGATGCTGTCATTACATACCAGGGTAAATTTTTTTTTTTTTTCAAAGATGAGGTTTCACTGTATTGGTCAGGCTGGTCTCAAACTCCTGACCTCAGGTGATCCACCCACCTCAGCCTCCCAAAGTGCTGGGATTACAGGCGTGAGCCACCACACCCTGCTTACCAGGGTAAATTTTTAAAAGATGAGCATATCAGGTATTGGAGAGGTTCTTTTTTTGTTATTTTTTTTAGACAGGGTTTCACTATGTTGGTCAGGCTGGTCTTGAACTCCTGACCTCAGATGGTCCGCCCGCCTTGGCCTCCAAAGTGCTTGGATTACAGGCGTGAGCCACCGTGCCTGGCTCTCGGAGAGGTTCTTATTGGAGGTGGGAATGTAAACTGAAGCATCCACTTTGGAAAACAGTTTGGCGTATCTATAAATATGCAGGTAAACATACCCTGTGCCTCAGCAATCCACTCCCAAGTGTATACCCTATACCCTACAGAAATTGATGCACAAATATTCAAAGCAGCATTACGTATTTGTAACCTCAAATTGGAAACAGCTCAAATGTTCATCAACAGCAGAACAAAGCCTTGAACAAGTTAATCATTATCAACTCAAATAAAAATAAGTAAACGATAATAATATTAATAGCTAACACTTATATAGGGCACTTACTATGTGCTAAATACTAGCCTAGGGGTTTAATATATGACTATTAATATGTATAACATTATGTATTTATATATAAATAATTATTACAAATACTAATAAAGGATTTACTATGTGCTAGGTACTGTTCTATACATAGTTTATATCTGTGGTCATTTTATCTCTATACTTAACCTATAAGGAAATAACTGTTACTATCCCCATTTTTCAACTGAAGAAATTGAGGTCAAGAAGTTAACTAGGCCATCAGGCCAGTTGTAGTGGTTCACACTTGAAATCCCAGCACTTTGGGAAGCCAAAGTGGGAGAATCACTCGAGCTCAGGAGTTCAAGACCAGCCTAGGCAACATAGAGAGACTCCATCTCTACCAAAAAAACCCCTTTGTGATATGGTTTGGCTGTGTCCTCACCCTAATCTCATCTTGAATTG
This sequence comes from Plecturocebus donacophilus, assembly GCA_004027715.1. Taxonomy (NCBI): domain Eukaryota; kingdom Metazoa; phylum Chordata; class Mammalia; order Primates; family Pitheciidae; genus Plecturocebus; species Plecturocebus donacophilus. The sequence continues at coordinate 13,004 of PVKP010032163.1, read as the reverse complement.
TAGCTCCCATAATTCCTACATGTCCTGGGAGGGACCCAATGGGAGGTAATTGAAACATGGGGGCGGCTCTTTCCTGTGCTGTTCTCATGATAATGAATGGTTCACAAGCTCTGATGGTTTTATACAGGGGAGTTCCCGTACACACTCTCTTGCCTGCCGCCATGTAAGACGTAACTTTGCTCCTCAATTGCCTTCCGCCGGGATTGTGAGGCCTCTCCAGCCATGTGGAACTGTGAATCCATTAAACCACTTTCCTTTATAAATGACCCAGTCTTGGATATGTCTTCATTAGCAGCGTGAGAACAGACTAATACACCTAGCTGGGCATGGTGGTGCATGCCTGTGGTCTCAGTTATCTAGAAGTTGAGGTGGGAGGATAACTTGAGCCCAGGAAATCAAGGCTGCAGTGAATAATGATGGTGTCACTGCACTTTAGCCTGGGTGGCACAGTGAGACCCTGTCTCTGAAAAAGAAAAAGAGAAAACATTTTTTTGGCCAGGCACTGTGGCTCATGCCTGTAATTCTAGCACTTTGGGAGGCGAGGCAGGCAGATCATTTGAGAACAAGAATTCGAGACCAGCCTGGCCAACATGGTGAAACCCTGTCTCTACTAAAAATGCAAAAATCAGCCATGCATCATGGTGCATGCTTGTAATCCCAGCAACTCAGGAGACTAAGGCATGAGAATCACTTGAACCCAGGAGGTGGAGGTTGCAGTGGGCCAAGATAACACCACTACACTCCAGCCCGGGCAAAAGAGTGAGACTCTGTCTCAAAATAACAATAATAATAATAATTTTAAAAATAAATATATTAATTAACAGACTATTAAAATTTTTTCAAGAAATTAAGTAAAGAGAGGCTCATGAATTTTTTTTTTTAAAAAAAAAAAAAGAGGAGAAAGAGGCCAGGTACAGTGGCTCAAACCTGTAATCCCAGCAATTTGGGAAGCCGAGGCAGGCAGATAACCTGAAGTCAAGAGTTTTTGACCAGCCTAACCAACATGGAGAAACCCCATCTCTACCAAAAATACAAAAAATTAGCCAGGCTTGGTGGTGCATGCCTGTAATCCAAGCTACTCAGGAGGCTGAGGCAGGAGAATTGCTTCAACCCAGGAGGCAGAGGTTGCAGTGAGCCAAGATAGCGCCATTGCACTCCAGCCTAGGCAACAAGAGAGAAACTCCATCTCAAAAACAAAAAAAGTAATCTCAGCACTTTGGGAGGCTGAGGCGGGCAGATCACCTGAGGTCAGGAGTTCAAGACCAGCCTGGCCAGCATGGTAAAACCCTGTCTTAAAAAAAAAAAACACACACAGGAGAAAGAGGCAAAAGTCCTGGTTATCTTGCGGGTAGTCTGAGGAAACCTGGAACAAATATATTTTTTATTTTTTTTCTTCACAAGATATCACACTGGTCCATTATATTTATTTTATTTTATTTTTTTAGAGGCAGGGTTTCACCATGTGGGCCAGGATGATCTTGATCTCCTAACCTCGTGATCTACCTGCCTCAGCCTCCCAAAGTGCTGGGATTACAAGTGTGAGTCACCGCGTCCAGTGAAACAAATATATTTTTAAAAAACAGATTTATTAAGATATAATTCACATACCATTAAATTCACCCTTTCGACGTGTACAATTCAGTGGTTTTTATGATTATTTACAGAGTGGTACAACCATCACCATTATATAATTTTAGAATTTTCTACCTTTCAATACTCCAGAAAGGAACTCCCATCCACTCACTGTTTGTTCCCTCTCTCAATTCCTACTTCCTGCCCCACTTCACCCATCCTATCCCCAGGCAACTGCTAATCTGCATTCCAGCAGACATGCCTATTGTGAACAATTCAAATAAATGAAATTATGTATTATCCGGTCTTTGTGACTGGCTTCTTTCACTCAGCGTTATGTTTTCAAGGTTCATGTAAGTTGTCTCACATATCAGTACTTCATTTCTTCTTATTGCTAAGTAATATTTCAAGGTATGGATATACCACATTTTGTTTATCCATTCATCAGTGTGCGGCACATTTGAGTTGCTTCCACATTTCAGCTATTATGAATAATGCTGCTACAAATATTTGTTTACTAGTTTTTGTGTGAACGTATGTTTTCATTTCTCTTGATTATATTAAGAGTAGAGGCTGGGCATGGTGGCTCATACCTGTAATCCCCCTCAGCACTTTGGGAGGTTTAGACTAAAAGACTGCTTGAGTCCAAGAGTTTGAGACCAGCTGGGAAACATAGGGAGAGCCCATCTTTACCAAAAAAATTTTTAAAAATAGCCAGGTGTGGTGGTGTGGGCCTATAGTCCCAGCTACTCAGAAGGCTGAGGTGGGAGGATGGCTTCATCCCAGGAGGCTGAGGCAGCAATGAGCTGTGATCACGCCTCTACACTCCAGCCTATGTGACAAAGTTAGACCCTGTCTCAAAAAAAAAAAAAAAAAGAATGCAATGACTGGGTCATATGATGTATTAAGAAAAGAGGTTTAATTGACTCACAGTTCAGCAGGTTTAACAGGAAGCATGTCTGGGAGACTTCAGGACACTTACAATCATGGCAGAGAACAAAGAGGAAGCAAAGCACCTTCTTCATGTGGTGGCAGGAGAGGGAGAGAGAGAATGGGGAAGTGACACACACTTTTAAACCATCAGATCACACTCACTATCATAGGACATCAGAACTCACTGTCATAGAACCGCAACAGGGAAACCTGCCCCCGTCATCCAATCACCTCCCACCAGGTCCCTCCCCCAACATTGGGAATTACAATTCAACAGGAGATTTAGGTGGGAACACAGAGCCAAACCATAGCATATGGTAACTCTCTGTTTAAAGTTTTGAGGAACTGCCAAACTGTTTTCCAAGGTGACTGCACCATTTTACATTCCCGCCTGCAATGTACAAGCATTCCAATTTCTCTACATCCTCACTAACTCTTGTTATTGTCTATTTGGTTTTAGCTATCCTAGTGGGTAGGAAGTGGTACCTTGTGTTTTGGAGCAAAGTTCATGACTGTAGATTGGATTTAACCTTGAACTCCACAAGGAAAGTCCCTTCCATCCTCAACCTTCACCCAGCCTCTGCCAATCTCTCAGATCTCTGGTGGGAATGGGCTCCTGTCTATGAGCAAGGATAGGCTTAAGTCCCACCTGTCAGACCCAGGCCTGCTCTTTACCTTGTGGGATATCCTCAAAAAAATGGGGGTGCAGGTCTTAGAATCTACCCCCTATGAAGGAAGTTATTTTTCCTATGAATTCAGCCGGGCCCTGCCCATTTAGATAGGTTTCTATCCTCATGTTGGAAAGAGCTAGACTCATTCTCCCTCAACTTTTCTGGATTTCTCCCAGAGAGACACTTTCACCTATGGAGGCTTCTCTTTATTGCCCTGTGTTAGAAGCAAATTTTTTGGTGCCACAAAAGAAATAGCACTCAAACATAAATTTTCTCAGCAAGGCAATTTTTACTTCTATAAAAGGATGCATCTCATAAATGGAGCAATGGCGAGAGCACACCTGAACAGGAGAGGGAAAAAAGTTCTTATCCCTGATGCAGGTCACCCCAACTGCTATGTCGTTCCCCTATTGGCTAGGGTTGGACCACACAGTCTAAGCTGATTCCGATTGGTTATTTTATTTTATTTTATTTTATTTATTTATTTATTTTTGAGACGGGGTCTCACTATGTTGCCCAGGCTGGAGTGCAGTGGCCATTCACAGGTACGATCCCACTGGTGATCAGCACAGGAGTTTTGACCTGCTCCATTTCTGACCTGGGCCAGTTCACCCCTCCTTAGGCAACCTCGTGGTCCCCCACTCCTGGGAGGTCACCATATTGATGACGAACTTAGTGTGGACACCCAATCGGCATAGTGCACTACAGCCCAGAACTCCTGGACTCAAGAGATCCTCCAGCCTCAGCCTCCCGAGTAGCTGGGACTACAGGCACGGGCCACTGCACCTGGCCTGATTGGTTATTTTAAAGAGAGCAGCAGTATGAGTCAGAGTGGCGGGGTGAGCAGTTTCGGCAGGAAAGACAGTTACGGAACAGGTGACTAAAGGTGATTCAGGTCAGAACAGGTGACCAGGATGAGTAGGATTCTAAATATGTGGATAGGGAGGGGGATGTGCAAGTGGGACACGCAGTTTCAGCAAGAGGAATGGGTGCAGGTAACCAGGGGAACAGATGTGAACTACTGATTAGAGCTGGCAAGAAGGTTGTTTACTAAAACTAGGGGTAAAGGGGCAAAGAGAATAAGGTAGTTAAACTTTAAAATGGAGAACAAGAACACAGAAACTGAACATACTGGCATACTGATTCTTTGAAATTTGGAACTCACTGTATTCAACACCTGGGAGGAATTTTTAATTCGTCTTTGTTAGAAACAGGCATTTAAGGGGGGTTTATTTTGTACATGGGCTGTAAATTCCACCTGCCACACTAACTCTGACTTCTATTTTATAACTAACATATTCTCAGCTCTTCATCTGAAGGAATAGCCCTATGTCACTGTTGGTACATAACTGGGTGATGGGTGTAAAAAGCCCTACTTTAGGAGTCTGTGTTGATGGCATTTTGAGGGGTGCTCCCCAAAGTACATGTATGTCTGGCGAGCCAAGAAGAACCTAGAGATGTGAATGCAACTAATACATGGAGGCTTGGCCATTTACCGGGTTCAGTTATCTTTTCTCTGCCAGTGATGAGATCACCCCAGACACCATCCCCCTTGAGAAGGGGTCTGGGTAGGAACTTATTTTATATTTTATTTTATTTTATTTTATTTTAATTTTGAGACAGAGACTAGCTCTGCTGCCCAGGCTGGAGTGCAGTGGTGTGATCTTGGCTCGCTGCAACCTCCATCTCCCAGGTTCAAGTGATTCTCCTGCCTCAGCCTCCCAAGTAGCTGGGATTATAGGCACCTGCCACGATGCCCAGCTAATTTTTGTAGTTTTAGTAAAGATGAGGTTTCACCATGTTGGCCAGGCTGGTCTCAAACTCCTGACCTCCAGTGATCACCCACCTCAGCCTCCCAAAGTGCTGGATTACAGGTATGAGTCACCATGCCAGGCCAAAATCTCCCAACTTCTAAATGTCTGGAAGTAATTCAAAAGTTTTAAAGCATATGAAGGACAAACAGAATATTTATGGGGTCCAGATTCAACCCACAAGTACTGAATCTACAAGCCCACTGGTTTTTAGGACAAGACTATACAGTCTTTAACTTTGAATTCCCCCAAATTAGTAAAGGGTTTAGTACAGAGAAAGGACTTGGTACATTTTTTTTTTCTTTTTTTTTAAAGATGAGGTTTCACCATGATGGCCAGGCTGGTCTTGAACTCCTGACCTCAGGTGATCCACCCACCTCGGCCTCCCAAAGTGCTAGGATTACAGGCGTGAGCCACCGTGCCTGGCCAGGACTTGATACATTTTTATACACTTTTGAAGAATAAATTGATATTCATTTAGTACTCACTGTCAGCCAAGCACTTAAACACTTTACATTCATTATCCCATGGCATGCTCACAGCCTTCGGACGTAGGAAGACTTACTGAAAGTTACACAGCAAAGTAGGGAGGAAGGCACAACTTGAACTCAGGTCTGTCTGATTCCAGATTTCTTAGAAAGGTAGAATCTTTCACTTGGGAGACAGTATGGTTAAGATCACTTTCTCCGGGCTGGGCACAGTGGCTCATGCCTGTAATCTCAGCACTTTGGGAAGCTGAGGCAGGAGGATTGCTTGAGCCTAGGAGTTTGAGACCAGCTTGGGCAAAATAGTGGGACCTCATTTCTACAAAAAATAAGAAAATTAGCTGGGTGTGGGGGGCCACTCAGTAGTCCCAGCTACTTGAGAGGCTGAGGCGGGAGGATAGTCTCAGCCTAGGAAGTCTCAGCCTAGGAAGTCAAGGCTGCAATGAGCCATGATTGCACCCCTGCATGCCAGCCTGGGTGACAGAGGGAGACCTTGCCTCAAAAAAAAAAAAAAAAAGATCATGTTCTCTGGGTTTAAGTTCCAGATTCGTCACTTTCTATTTGTCATCTTGGCAACTTACATATCTAAGCCTCAATTTTCTTTTCTTTTTTTTTTCATTATTTATGTGGAATAAGCCTCAATTTTCTTATCTGTAAAATGGTGATAAAAAGAGTTAATTACTCATCAGGCTGTTATAAGGGATAAATGAGATAAATCAGCTAATCAATAAATAGAGGAGCTAATCAACAAATAATAACCATTATTATTGTCCCAGTGTTTATCTCCTTAGGGTTATTAAATCATAGCTTTAGCCTACAAACAGACATATTCTGGTGGAATATCTTGTTACTAGAGAAAAGAAAGGGAAGAAATGTAGGAAGTCACTTCAGCTATCAGGTGGCTGCCTTCTGAGCTGACAGCATATTTGATAGGAATGAAAATGATCAAAACAAACGACAGGGCTCGGGGCAAGGGGCAAACTGTTCCCTTGCCAGGCTGTTTGATAGAAAAAGGAATGGTTATCTTGGTTCTAAAGCTTCAACCACACTGGATCCTTGTGTTTTCCCAATCCTTAAGGTTAGAGCCAACTTTTAAAAAGCATAATTAAATCGGGAAAGAAATGGGGTCAGCAGGTTTCATAGTGCTTTTAAACAGGAAATCTCAGCGCTCATAGAGGGAAGTAGCTGACAGAAAAACTGCTTTCCTACTCATCAACCCAAAGGATTGCTTAATTCCAGGAGAAGATAGAGGAGCACGTCTCACCAAACACAAGTTCACCCTAACTCTAAGCCATCCACAGCCAAAAAACTGATTCTGTATCTGGTTGATCATGCCTATAAAAAATGAAAAAATTGATTCTGCCTAAAAAATGACTGATGTTTCAGAACATGTTTGGTGTACTTAATAAAAATCACTGTACTATTTAGTAATCATATAAAAACAGAGATTGCATTCGTGATTTAAAAAATAAAATACCTAAAATTAATATCCTGAAAGATGTGTACAATCTACATAAAGACAACTTCAAAGTGCTATTGGAAGATATGAAGGAAGATTTTAATAACTTAAAATCTAAACAGTGTTCCCGTCTGAAAGTGGTGGCTCATGCCTGTAATCCCAACAGTTTGGGAGGCCGAGGCAGGCAGATCACTTGAGTTCAGGAGTTCAAGACCAGCGTGGCCAACATGGTGAAACCCTGTCTCTACGAAAAATACAAAAATTAGCCGGGTGTGATGGTATGCACCTGTAATCCCAGCTACTCAGGAGGCTAAGGCAGGAGAATCACTTGAATCCAGGAGGCAGAGGTTGTAGTGAGCCAAGATCATTCCACTGCACTCCAGCCCAGGCAACAGAGCGAAAATCCATCTCAAAAACAAAAACAAAAACCAGTGTTCCTTAGTTAGAAGACATAAAATTGCAAAGATATTGGCTCTCTTTTTGTTTTTTGTTTCTGTTTTGTTGTTGTTGATATTGTCTCTCTCAAAGTTAATTTATGGACAACTCAATGCCAATCAAAGTGCCTACAGATTTTTTTCAATAGAATGCAACAAAACAATCCCAAATTTCATTGGAAAAAAGTGAAGAGAGACTATATTACACCTTTTATTCACTTATTTATTCATTTTATTATTTTCATATTTTATTTAACTTTGCTTCTACAGCTTTATAGATATGTAGTTCACACACTATAAAACCACCTTGTTAAAGTACACAGATTAGTGGTTTTTAGTATACACAAAGTTGAACAACCATCACCACTAATTTTTCAACCCTTTCCTCCAAAAACCTCATATCCATTAACGATTATTCACCTTTCCTAACACCCCCACCATACCCACACCAGCCCTAGGTAATCACTCGTCTACTTTTTGTCCCTAAGGATTTGTTTATTCTGAACATATAAAGGTAATAATACAATATCTGGTCTTCTGTGGCAGGCTTCTTTCTTTTATTCTTGTTTTTGAGACAAGAGTCTCCCTCTGTCGCCAGGTTGGCGTGCAGGGGCGCCATCTCCACTCACTGCAACTTCTACCTCCCAGGTTCAAGCGATTCTCCTGCCTCAGTCTCCCGAGTAGCTGGGACTACAGGCACACGCCATCACACCCAATTAATTTTTGTAATTTTTTACTAGAGACAAAATACAAAAATTATAAAATACAATGAGGATTTTACCTTGTTGGCCAGGATGGTCTCAATCTCTTTGCCTGCCTCAGCCTCCCAAAGTGCTGGTATTATAGGCATGAGCCACCACACCCAGCCTGTGACACGCTTCTTTCTTTCTTTTTTTTTTTAAACAGGGTTTCACCATCTTGGTCAGGCTGGTCTTGAACTCCTGACCTCTGGTGATCTGCCCGCCTTGGCCGCCCAAAGTGCTGGGATTACTGGTGTGAGCCACCATGCCTGGCCGGTGACAGGCTTCTTTCTCTTAGCACAATGTTTTCAAGGCTTCCATAATAACAAATTTAACCTTGTCCAAAGAGAGATCTGGCTTTTGTCCTTAGCTTCTTGGAAGTAATCTCTAAACTCCTGAAATGTCATGCCTAATAGGAATGTCTTTGTTTGCCTGAAGGTCTTGGGACTTTTCACTTGCTTGATGATGTCCTTTGAAGCACAAAACCTTAAATTTTGATTTAGTCCAATTTATCTATCTTTTCCTTTGTTGCTCATGCCTTTGGTGTCTTATCTAAGAATTATTTGCCAAATCCAAGATCATGAAGACTGACCCCTATGTTTTCTTCTAAGAGTTTTACAGTTTTAGTTTTTACATTTAGGTCTCTGAGTTAACTCTTATATAGGGAATGAAGCAAAGGTTCAATTGCATTTTTTTTGCATTTAGACATACAGTTTCCCAGAACCATTTGTTGAAAAAAATTTTTCAATAATAGTTTTAGATGGTCTTGGTACCCTTGTCAAAAATCGGTTCACCATAGACATATGGGTTTATTTCAGGACTCTCAGTTTTATTCCATTGATCTATGGGTCTATCCTTATGCTAGTACCACACTGTTTTGATTACTGTAGCTTTATAGTAGGTTTTTGAAATTGGGAAATGTGAGATCTACAATTTGTTCTTCTTAAATTTTTATTATGAAAATTTTCAGGGTTGGGAGCAGTGGCTTATATCACTTTGGGATGCCAGGCAGGAGGGGTCACTTGAGTCCAGGAGTTCAGGTCCAGCCTGAGCAACATAGTGAGACCCTGTCTCTACAAAAAATAAAAAATTAGCCTGGCATGGTGGCACATGCCTGTAGTCCTAGCTACTTGGGAGGCTGAGGTAGGAGGATCACGTGAGCCTGAGAGATTGAGGCTGTAGTGAGCCATGATCATATCACTGAACTCCAGCCTGAGCAACAGAGTGAGACCCTGTCTTGAAAAAAAAAAAAAAATGGATAGCCGGGTGCCGTGGCTCAGGCCTGTGATCCCAGCACTTTGGGAGGCTGAGACAGGCAAATCACGAGGTTAGGAATTCAAGACCAGCCTGACCAACATGGTGAAATCCCATCTCTACTAAAAATACAAAAATTAGCCAGGCATGGTGGCATGCACCTGTAATCCCAGCTACCTGGGAGGCTAAGGCAGGAGAATCACCTGAACCCAGGAGGTAGAGGTTGCAGTGAGCCAAGATCATGCCACTGCACTCCAGTCTGGCTGACAGAGTGAGACTCCATCTCCAAAAAAAAAAAAGATATAATTTTCATACATATATAACAGTTGAAATAATAGTTCAATAAACACCTATATAGTCCACACTCCCCCATCTAGGCTTAAACAATTGTTAATATTTTGCTATATTTGCTTTCTCTTTCATGCTGTCTCATACTCTCACTAAACACACACACACACACACATAGTTTTTGTTGTTGAGATGAACTATTTGAAAGTAAGTTTTTGCTTTAAGTGGGATAAACTACAGGACAAAAAAGAAAAAAAAAAAAGTAAGTTGAGGCTGAGCATGGTAGCTCATACCTGTAATCCCAGCACTTTGGGAGGCCAAGGCAGGTTGATCACTTGAGGTCAGGAGTTCAAGACCAGCCTGGCCAACATGGTAAAACCCCATCTCTAATAAAACTGCAAAAATTAGCCAGGCATGGTGGGCGCCTGTAATCCCAGCTACTTGGGAGGCTGAGACAGAGGAATCACTTGAACCCAGGAGGCAGAGGTTGCAGTAAGCCAAGATTGTGCCACTGAACTCCAGCCTGGGTGACAAGAGCAAAACTGTCACAAAACAAACAAACAAATAAAAAAGAATAAGAAAGTTGGCACATTTCATCCCCAAACCCTCTGACATGCATCTCCTAAGAATAAGGACATTCTTCTACTTAACCACAATGTCATTAATACTCCTAAGAAAATTAGCAAACATTCTATAATGTAGTGTATTACCACTCCCTCTGCAACTTTCTCCAACTGTCCCAAGAATATCTTTTATAGTTTTCCCCAACTGAACCAGAATCCCATCAAGGCTGACTAATTTTATGTGGCATGCCTCTTCAATCTGTTTTCATCTATTCTATTGACATCCATTCCATGACATCGACATTTTACAGAGTCTCGGCCAGTTGTCTTGTAGAATGTCTCACATTCTGTATTTTTCTGATTGTTTCCTCACGCTTTTAAACTTCTTACTTTATCCCCTGAATTTCTTGTGAACTGGAAGTTAGGTCTTGTTTGATCAGAAAATTGGGGAACTTCTGGCCAGGAGCAGTGGCTCATGCCTGTAATCCCAGCACTTTGGGAGGCTAAGGTAGGCAGATCACTTGAGGCCAGGAGTTCGAGATTAGTCTGGCCAACATGGTGAAACCCCATGTCTACTAAAAATACAAAAATTAGCCAGGCATGGTGGCATGTGCCTGTAATCCCAGCTACTCAGGAGGCTGAGGCAGGAGAATCGCTTGAACCAGGGAGGCATAGGTTGCAGTAAGCCGAGATCGTGCCACTGCACTCCACCCTGGGCAATGGAGGAAGACTCTGGCTCAAAAAAAAAAAAAAAAAGAAAGAAAAAAAGAAAATTGGAAAATTGAGGAACTTCCTATTAGTAGCACCTAGTGTCAGATTGTTTTACTGTTAGTGAAGCAAAAGTGATGACAGCCAAATCTCTCCATCATAAAGATACATTATTTCTTTCAAAGTTCCTAAGTAATCATTGGCTCTAGCCTTTTAAACTATACTTTAATGCAAACCAAGATTTTAATTAAAAAAAATTTTTAAACATTGAGAGGACATATAAAACATATCTAAAAAGTAAGAACAGTGAGGTAGGCAGCTCTACTTTTTACCAGAGAATGATTATAAACCCTTAATAACTAAAGCATAATGGCATCAGAGCATAAAATACTGGCACTGAAATCAATTTAAACATATGTCCTATAGTAGAAAATAATGTTAGTTGGACGGTATACCAGAAGTAAAATTGAGTTCAACTGCCTCACTTTGCAGATGCAAAACCTGAAGCTTAATAAATTTTGTTAAGGCCAATTCATTAAGGCCAGAAAGCAGAATTAATTTTTGAGTGCTTACTCTATGCTGGGCATTGTTCTAAGCACTTCACATGAGTAACTCATTTAATCCTCCCAATAGCTTTATGAGGATATGTTATACTGATTCCACGCCCCTGCCAATCCTACTTTTTGCCAGTGAGAAAACAGAGACAGAGAGAAGTTAAGTGACTTATCCAGGATCCACAGTTTGTAAATTAGGGAGCTAGGATCAGAAGCCAGGAAAATTGACTCCAAAATCTGTGCTTAGCCTCACAAGCTATGTAACTATGTAACTAGCCACAGCTAGTTAGGAATCAAATTAGGCCCTAGGTTCTCTGAGAACAATTCTACTCTCTATCCAGAATTCTAAGACTGGAGTGAATTGATAGGTTCTCCCCCACAAAACCAAAGAAAGCGCTTGGCCTTTGGGTATAATATTGTATCACGTTTGCAGTAGATTTGTTTTTTAACTATGTTTTGATAGGATTGCTATTAAAGTCAGTTTCTATTCTCTATACACCCGCAAAACAGCGAGGGACCATGACTGGTGGAAATGCCTTGCATGATATGCCTCTGTGGAAAATGAGAGTGGACTGCAAAAGCTCTTCTCCACCCTGTTCTTTCAATACTGCATCCCAGGTCTTGGTCTGTGTCTTACTGATTTCCCATGTTAATTATTTTAACCTTGTTTTCAGTGGCCTCCTTTGCCTCTCATTGCCATAGAAACCCATTCTATTGTAAGAATTGTCTTTCTTGCCTGTTCCTTTGACCCAGGCCCTGTACTTAAGTCCTCCTTCAGCTCCAAATCACCTGCTGAATTAAATCTAAGCTTCTTGATCTTGGCTTCCAGGATGTTCTATAATTTGCTCCTCTTTTTTTTTCCTTTTAGAAATAATACATTCCTGAAGTGGAGGTTAAAGTAGATCACTGTCAACCAAAATATTAACTGTAATAACTGACATATTTACATAGAACTTTAGAGTTAAGTAAAAACATATCCACCTACATCACCTCATTTAAGGCTCACACTCTTCTATATTATGTATAATCATTTTACATTTACATAAATATAGATAAAGCAGATAACATGATTAGCGTTTTCAGTTCAATAAAATTGGGGCCCAAAGAAATTAAATGACTTGCCCTATAAGAATTTATTGGAGCTAGGGAAGAGGATCCAAGATGGCCGATTAGCAACAGTTCAGGAATGTAGCTCCCAGTGAAAGCGCAGAGAACGAGTGGACGCCGCACTTTCCGACGAATTTTTGTTGCCCACAGACCGGGAGATTCCCGGCAGAGGAGACACACGGGTCGCCAGCGCGACTCTTTTGGCCGGCGCGGCTGTTTTGCCGGTGCCCCAGCGCGGCGCTTCCCGGTGCGGAGTATACGGGACAGACGGGCTCGGCTGGTCCCATCCCCACAAGGAAAACAGCAATTGGAAGCGCTGAGGACTGAGAGTTTCACAGCAAGCACAGCGAACCCGGGAAGGTCCTGTTCTGTGGGGAACGGGCGTCCGCCAAAGGAAAACTAAGAAACAGAAAAACTTCATCACC
>PVKP010032162.1:0-26223 GCA_004027715.1 Plecturocebus donacophilus | reverse complement strand
CACATGTACCCCAAAACCTAAAATGTAATAAAAAAAAAAATCAGGAGACAACAGATGCTGAAGAGGATGTGGAGAAATAAGAATGCTTTTACACTGTTGGTGGGAGTGTAAATTAGTTCAACCATTGTGGAAGACAGTGTGGCAATTCCTCAAGGATCTACAAATAGAAATACCATTTGACCCAGCAACCCCACTACTAGGTATATACCCAAAGGATTATAAATCATTCTATTATAAAGACACATGCACACATATGTTTATTGCAGCACTGTTCACAATAGCAAAGACTTGGAACCAACCCAAATGCTCATCAATGATAGACTGGATAAAGAAAATGTGGCACATATACACTGCGGAATACTATGCAGCCATAAAAAATGAGAAAATGTGCTTTGCAGGGACATGGATGAAGCTGGAAACCATCATTCTCAGCAAACTGATACAAGAACAGATAATCCAACACTGCATGTCCTCACTCATAAGTGGGTGTTGAACAATGAGAACACCTGGACACAGGGAGGGGAACATCACACACCATGGCCTGTCAGGGGTTGGGGGCTAGAGGAGGGATAGCAGGGGGTGGGGAGTTAGCAGAGGGATAGCATGAGGAGCGATACCTAATGTAGATGACGGGGTGATGGACAGAAACCATTGTGGCATGTGTATACCTATGTAACAAACCTGCACATTCTGCACATGTACCCCAGAAATTAAAGTATAATTTTTTAAAAAGTATAAATTCAATGGCTTTTAATGTATTTGCAGTTGTGCAATCATCACCAAAACCAATTTTAAAACATTTTTATAATCTCAAAAATAAACTACATATCCTTTAGCAGTCACACCTTATTTTTCCCACCCACAGCCCTGGCTGCCACTAATCTACTTTCTGTCTCTATGGATTTTTCTATACTGGACATTTCATAAAAATAGAATAATATATAGCCTTTTGTGTCTGGATCCTTCAGAATAAAGTTTTTTCAAAGTTTATTAATGTCATTGCCTGTATCAGTGTTTTATTCTTTTCATTGCCAGATAATATTCCATCATATGAATTTGCCACATTTTATTTATCCATTCACTGGTTGATAGATATTTGGACTGTTTCTACTTTAAGCCATTCATTATGAATAATGTTGTTATGAATATTCATGTAGAAATTTTTATGTGGACATATGTTCTCATTTCTTTTGGATGTACATCTAGGAATAGAATTTCAGGGTCATACACTAACTTCATGTTTAACATTTTGAGGAACTGCCAAACTGTTTTCCAAAGAGGCTGGGCCATTTTACGTTCCTATCAGTGGTGCATGAAGGTTCCAATTTCTCCACATGATCACCAACATTGTTATTGTCTGCCTTTTTCATTCCAGTCATTCTAGGGGATGTGAACTGGTATGTTATTGTAGTTCGAACTTGCATTTCCCTCATGGTTAATGATATGGAGCATAAATTAAATTCAGAAATGGCCATTATCTCTTAAACGTGCTATACAACAGACAATCAATAAATCTTATCATCATCCAATGATAACATGCATTACTCTGTTATTCACATTGATAATTTACATATCTACTTAAGTCAATAAAGCATGTGAAGAAATGAGTATCATGTCTTTGGTACTCATTAACCAACAAGTAATTTTATTTAATATCCAAGTACATGATCAGATTCAGTCCTACCATTTCACTTCATGCAGCTCAGTGAGTTTCTAGGTGGTAACAGCAGCTGCTAGTTCAGATATTCTGTAACTCTCAGCGTTTGTCCTCCCCAGCAGCAATTGTAGGGCCAGGCCACTTCAAGTAGCAACATATGCCCTATTTCAGTTTGGGTTTCTGTAATCAAAATCTGAGACAAGAATTTCAGTACAAGCAGTTTCTTTGGGAGATGATTCCAGGAAGGACACTGAAGGAGTGGGAAAATAAGATGTGAAAGAGAGCAAAGCCAATACATTGGGAGTTAATGAATGGGTTACCATCATGGGTGACAGAGACTTAATATTTCTGGGTACATTCTAAGAAAATGAATGGGCTGGGTGAAGTGGCTCATGCCTGTAATCCCAGCACTTTGGGAGGCCGAGGCAGGTGGATCATGGGGTCAGAGTTCGAGACCAGGCTGACAAACATGGTGAAACCCCATTTCTACTAAAAATACAAAAATTAGCTGGGCATGGTGGTACGCATCTGTAATCCCAGCTACTGGAGGCTGAGGCAGGAGACTCACTTGAACCTGGAAGACGGAGGTTGCAGTTAGCCGAGATCTTACCATTGGGCTCCAGCCTGGGCTACAGAGTGACACCCCATCTCAAAAAAGGGAAAAAAAAGAAAATGGATGAAAACCACCCCAGGGCTATCCCCCAAGGGAACAAACAGCTGAATTCCTTGTTCAACTCCCATCTCTACTGGTTGAGGGCTCCTCCTGCAGCATGGGCTCTCTGGTACTTTGGGCCTGCTTCACTCCTAAGAGCAAATGGGAGCATGGCCAAATTCAGGCCTGTGGCCAAACAGTGCCCTCAGGCAGAGCTACAGGAGCCAATCAGGGTGTGTGGGAGCCATTGGTAGGTGACTTCTGGGGTAGTGGAGGGGATGTGTCACAGAGTGAAGTGTCAACAGAGTCCTCCTTTCCCTGGAAACTGGAAATCATGGAAATTTGCCTTTCCATTTACCCAAATCAAGCTCACTTGCATGAATATCAAAAAGGAGAAGGGTAATACAAGTCAGGTGCTCAATAATGGAAGCTTGACCCTGCACAATTCAGTCATCCCTCAGTGTCCATGAGGAATTGTTTCCAGGACGCCCTCACAAATACCAAAACCCATGGGTGCTCAAGTCCTTTATACAACATGATAGAGTATTTGCATACAACCTGTACATATCTTCCCATATACTTTGAATTATCTCTATATTACTTTTGTTTTTTTGAGGCAGACTCTTGCTCTGTTGCCCAGGCTGCAGTGCAGTCGCATGATTATAGCTCACTGCAGCTGTAGTCTCTGGGGCTTAAGTGATCCTCCGGCTTCAGCACCTCTAGTAGCTGGGGCCACAGGCATGTGCCACCACACCCAGCTGATTTTTTATTTGTAGAGACAAGGTCTCGCTACGTTACTCAGGCTGTTCTCGAACTCCTGGGCTCAAGTGATCCTCCTACCTCAACCTCCCAAAATGCTAAGATTACATGTGCAAGTCACTGTTCCTGGTCCACTTC
Organism: Plecturocebus donacophilus; assembly: GCA_004027715.1. Classification (NCBI taxonomy): domain Eukaryota; kingdom Metazoa; phylum Chordata; class Mammalia; order Primates; family Pitheciidae; genus Plecturocebus; species Plecturocebus donacophilus. Next base: position 23,017 of record PVKP010032162.1, on the reverse strand, counting down.
TAGATTACTTATAGTACCTAATACAATGAAAATGCTACATAAATAGTTGTTATGCTGTGTTGTTTAGGGAATCATGACAAGATAAAACGTCTGTAGTTGTTCCGTACAAATGCAACCATCCTTTTTCTTCAAATATTTTCAATCTGCAGTTGGTTGAATCAGCCAGTGCAGAACCCATGGATATGGAGGACCAACTGTACTGTTGGGTAAGGAGAGAGACAAACAGTTGCTGAATGGGCAAAGGTTAATAAAACAGTCTATAAGCAAGCCAAACATTCAGTCTCTTCAGCAAATTCCTTCATTTAACTGTCTGTTCATCAGACGTGAGTTCTGTGGTGCAGCTGGGTCTCCATGGCAGTCACACTCATGGCTATTATATTCATTTATAGGAGTGGGTATGTGTGGTGTGCTTTTTAAAGGAAGACATCCCTTAAGTTGGTTCCCAGAGAATAGCTGTGGCCACTGTACTCTCAAGTCTTCACGTTTTTCCTCAAGGGATATGGAAAAAAAAAAAGATTTCCCAGAACATATAGATGTCATGAGGACTCTAGCCAAGTCAACAGAGAGTTACACAGCCACAGTGATCAACTCATTTTATTGCCTGAAAGAGCACTGACCAAACCAAAGCAATATGGTCATCTTTCTCTCATTAATTTTAATTTATAAGTGAATCTTTAAGGAAACAGTTTTCAGGATAAATCAATACGAAGGAAGGCAGGGTCAGGGACCCCATGAAAAATAATTCCATAGATACATTCACCTTCACCATACTTAGGTCCTGAAGTCCTTTGATAGAAGAGATGTTTTTATTTCTGCAATAAGAGGTAATTCTTAATTACAAGTAGTCCTATGATGGGTAACAGTCTGATTTAACTTTATCCATTTATGCATTTAACAGTGCCAGGTGCTGTTTGAAATGCTGGGGATATTATAGTGAATAAAATAAACAAAGTCTCTGCTTTCATGTGGTTTAGAGTGAATATGAAGAGACCAACAATAAACAATTAAACATATAAGAGTCAGGTGGATATAATTGCTAAGGCTCACAACAAATCAAGAGAAAGGGGATCAGGAATGCAGAAGTGATAGGTGGTTATTTATATTCAGTGGCTTCTCTAATCATTTTGACTGGCTTCTCTAAGGATTTTTGAGCACAGTCCTAAAACAAGAGAGGATGCTAGCCATGCGATTATCTGGGGAAGAGTGTTCCAGACTGAAAGATAGCATATGCAAAGACCTTAAGGTAGGGACATGACTGATACACATAAAAACAACAAGGAGACCAAGAGCAAGTGAATTAAGAGATATTGTATGAGAAAGATGTCAGAGGGATTGTTGGGTGAGGTTAGAAAACCTGCAAATCACATAGAGCCTATGAACCATTGAAGGAATTTAGTTACTGACTGACATATAAAGCTATTGTAGGATTTTGATGTAATGGCTTCAAAATTTCACTTTATATGCTGCAGTGGGGAGGAGGTGGAAGAATAAAATATTTTCAATGCTGTTACAACAATCCAGGCAGGAGGGTTGAGGCTTGGACCAGACCACAGCAATTGTGATATGGTGAGAAAATATTAAATTGTGAATCCATGTTGATTGTAGAGCCATAGGATTTGTTTATGTAAATATGGGCATGGAGAGGTGTTAAGGATGACTCCAAGACTCTTCACCTAAGCAACTAGAAGGGCAGAGTTGCCATTTACTGATATAGGGAGACTGTTGGAGAAGCAGGTTTGGTAAAGGAAATTACACCTTTGGTTTTGGTCATAGCAAGTTTGAGATGTCTCAGACATTGCTTATGGTCTGAATATTCATGTATCTCCCAAAAAAATCGTGTGTTGATACTTAACCTTCAATGCAATATTAAGAGATGGGGGCTTTGGGAAGTGATTAGGCCATGAGAGCTTCACCTCATGAATTGGGATTAGTGCTCTTTTATAAAAGATGCTTGAGAGAGCTTGTGTACCCCTTTTGACATGTGAGAACAAGATGCTATCTGTGAGGAATAGGCCCTCACCAGACACTAAATCTACTGGTGACTTGATATTGGACTTTCCAGCCTCCCAAACTGTGAGAAACAAATGCATTTCTGTGGTTTATAAATTACCTAATCTGACATATTTTGCTATAGAAAACCCAAATGGACTAAGACAGACATCCAAGTGGAAGTTAAGTAGGCAAGTGAATATGTTTCTAGAGTTCTGGGACAAAGCTTGGCTGGAAATATAGATTAAGAAATCATATTTAAAGCTTTGAAATTAGAAGGAATAACCAAGAGAGTGAATATAATTATAGAATAGAAGAGGTCCAATGACTAAGCCCTGGGCACTGCAATTTTTAGAGTCAGGGAAAAGAAAAGGAACCAATAAAAAAGACAGTGAATTAGCAGCCACTGAGGCAGAAAAACATTTGAGTGAGAATAGCATACCAGAAGTCAATGGAAAAAAATGTTTCTGAAGAAGAAGGGAGACAGATATCAATTATGTCAAATGACACTGATGCATGTCAAAAAGATAATCCACTATGATCAAGTAGGCTTTATTTCTGGGGATCCAAGTTTGGTTCAATATATGTGAATCAATAACTGTGATTCACCATATAAACAGAATCCAAAACAAAAACCATATGGTCATCTCAACATATGCAGAAAAAGCCTTTAATAAAATCCAACATCCCCTCACAATAAAAACCTTCAACAGATTAGGCATTCAAGGAACATACCTCAGAATAATAAGAGCCATTATGACAAACCCACAGCCAACATCCTACTGAATGGGCAAAAGCTGGAAGCATTCCTTTGGGAAATGGAACACCACAAGAATGCCCACTCTCACCACTCCTATTCAACATAGTCCTGGAAGTCCTAATCAGAGCAATCAGTCAAGAGAAAGAAATAAAGGGTATTCAAATAAGAAAAAAAGAAGCCAAAGTATTTCTCTTTGCTGATGATGTTATTCTGTATATAGAAAACCCTAAGACTCTATCAAAAGGACGCTGGAACTGAAAAATTCAGTAGAGTTTCAGGATATGAAATCAATGTAAAAAGTAGCATTTTTATACACCAATAACATTATAGTTGAGGACTAAATCAATAACATAACCCCATTTCCAATAGCCACAAAGAAAATGAAATACTTAGGAATTCATCTAATAAAGGAAGTGAGAGATCTCTACAAGGAGAACTAAAAGACACTGCTGAAGAAAATCAGAGACAACATAAATAAACGAAAAAATATTCCATGCTCATGGATTGGAAGAATCAATATAGTTAAAATGATCATACTGCCCAAAGCAATTTACAGATTAAATGCTATCCATATCAAACTACCAATGTCATTTTTCACAGAATTAGAAAAATCTATTCTAAAACTCATTTGGTATCAAACAAGAACCCAACTAGCCAAAGCAATTCTAAGCAAAAAGAACAAAGCTGGAGGCATCACATTGCCTGACTTTAAACTATACCATAAGGCTACAGTAATCAAAACAGCATGGTGCTGGTATAAAAACAGACATATAGACCACAGCAACAGAAAATAAAACCCAGAAATACACCCACACATTTACATCTGACTTTGACAAAATTCACAAAAATAAGCAAGGGAAAAAGGACTCCCTATTCAGTAAGTGGTGCTGGGATAACTGGCTGCCATATGCAGAAGAATGAAACTGGACCCCTACCTCTCACCATATGCAAAACTCAACTCAAGACAGATTAAAGAGAATTAAATGTAAAACCTGAAATTATCAAAATCCTAGAAGAAAACCTAGGAAATACCCTTCTCAAAATAGGCTTTGACAAAGAATATTTGGCTAAGTCCCCAGAAGCAATTGCAACAAAATCAAAAATTGACAAGTAGGACCTAATTAAATGAAAGAGCTTCTGCACAACAAAAGAAATTACCAATCTAGTAAAAGGAGAACTTACAGAATGGGAGAAAATATTTGCAAAGGCTGCAGCTGACAAAGGTCTAATATCCAGAAACTACAAGGAACTTAAACAAATCAACACGCAAAAACCAAGAAATTCAATGAAAAAAATGGGCAAAGGACATGAACAGACACTTCTCAAAAGAAGATGGGCAAGCAGCCAACAAATATATGAAAAAATTCTGAATGTCACTGGTCATGAGAGAAATGCAAATCAAAACCATAGTGAGATACCATCTCATATCACTCAGAATTATGACTATTAAAAAGCAAAAACAACAACAACAACAACAACAACAAAACCCACAAAAAAACAGATACTGGCAATGCTGTAGAGAAAAGGGACTGCTCACACACTGTTACTGGGAAGGTAGATTTGTTCACCCACTGTGGAAAGCAGTTTGGAGATATCTCAAAGAACTTAAACTAGAACTACCATTTGACATGGTATATACACAAGGGAAAATAATTCATTCTATCAAAAAGGCATATGTACCCATGTATTCACTGCAGTGTTGTTTACAATAGCAAAGACATGAAATCAACCTAAGAACCCATCAACATTGAGTTGGATAAAGAAAAATGTGGCATAATTGGAAGTAAATCACTCCTCAGCAAATGCAAAAGAACAGAAATCATAACAGTCTCTCAGACCCCAGGGCAATCAAATTAGAACTCAGGATTAAGAACTAACTCAGAACCACACAACTTCATGGAAACTGAACAACTGGCTCTTGAATGTTGACTGGATAAACAATGAAATGAAGGCAGAAATAAAGATGTTCTTAGAAACTAACAAGAACAAAGACACAATGTACCAGAATCTCTGGGATACATTTAAAGCAGTGTCTAGAGGAAAATTTATAGCAATAAATGCCCACATGAGAAGCAAGGAAAGATGTAAAGTCTACACCCTGTCATTAAAATTGAAAGAGCTAGAGAAGCAAGATCAAAAAAACTCAAAAGCTAGCAGAAGATAAGAAATAACTAAGATCAGAGCAGAACTGAAGGAGATAGAGACATAAGAAACCCTTCAAAAAATTAATAAATCCAGGAGCTGGTTTTTTGAAAAGATCAACAAAATAGACCACTAGACAGATTAATAAAAAAGAAGACAGAGAAGAATAAAATAGATGCAATAAAAAAACAATAAAGGGGATATCACCACTGATTACACAGAAATACAAACTACCATCAGATATTACTACAAACAACCCTATGCACATAAACCAGTAAACCTGAAAGAAATGGATAAATTCCTGGACACTTGCACCCTCCCAAGCCTAAACCAGGAAGAAGACAAAACCCTGAATAGATCAATAACAAAGGCTGAAGTTGAGGCAGCAATTAACAGCCTACCAACTGAAAAAAGCCCAGGTCCAGATGGGTTCACAGCCGAATTCTACCAGACGTACAAAGAGGAGCTAGTACCATTCCTTCTGAAACGATTCCAAACAATGCAAAAACAGGGAATCCTTCCCAAATCATTTTATGACACCAACATCTTCCTGATACCGAAACCCAGCAGAGACTCAACAAGAAAAGAAAACTTCAGGTCAATATCCATGATGAACATAGATGCAAAAATCTTCAATAAAATACTGGCAAATCCATTGCAACAGCACATCAAAAAGCTTATCTGTCACAATCAAGTAGGCTTCATCCCGGGGATGAAAGCCTGGTTCAACAAACACAAGTCTATAAACGTAATTCACCACATAAACAGAACCAAAGACAAAAACCACATGATTATCTCAACAGATACAGAGAAGGCCTTTGACAAAATTCATCAGCCCTTTATGCTAAAAACTCTCAATAAACTACGTATTGACAGAATGTATTTCAAAACAATTAAAGCTATTTACAACAAACCCACGGCCAATATCATATTGAATGGGAAAAAACTGGAAGCATTCCCTTTGAAATGTGGCACTAGACAAGGATGCCCTCTCTCACCACTCCTATTCAATACAGTATTGGATGTTCTAGCCAGAGCAATCAAGCAAGAACAAGAATAAAGAGTATTCAATTAGAAAAGGAGGAAGTCAGATTGTCTCTATTTGCAGATGACATGATTGTGTTTTTAGAAGACCACATTGTTTCACCCCAAAATCTCCTGAAAATGATAAGCAAATTAGTAAATTCTCAGGAAACAAAATCACAAGCATTTCTATACACCAATAACAGACTTAAAGAGAGCCAAATCAAGAATGAACTTCCATTCACAATTGCTACAAAGAGAATAAAATAACTAGGAATACAACTAACAAAGGATGTAAAGGACATCTTCAAGGAGAACTACATACCACTGCTTAAGGAAATAAGAGAGGACACAAACAGATGGAAAAACATTCCATGCTTATGGTTAGGAAGAATCAATATTGTGAAAATGGCCATACTGCCCAAAGTAATTTACAGATTCAAATGCTATCCCCATCAAGCTACCTATGACCCTCTTCACAGAACTGGAAAAAAACCACTTTAAACTTCATATGGAACCAAAAGAGAGCCTACATAGCCAAGTCATTCCTAAGCAAAAAGAACAAAGCTGGAGGCATCAAGCTACCTGATGTCAAACTATACTACAAGGCTACAGTAATCAAAACAGCATGGTATTGCTACCAAAACAGAGATGTAAACCAATGGAACAGAACAGAGGCCTCAGAGGCAATGCCACACATCTACAACCATCTGATCTTTGACAAACCTGGCAAAAACAAGCCATGGGGAAAGGATTCCCTGTTTAATAAATGGTGTTGGGAAAACTGGCTAGCCATGTGCAGAAAGCAGAAACTGGACCCCTTCATGACACCTTACACTAAAATTAACTTGAGATGGATTAAAGACTCCAACATAAGACTTAACACCATAAAAACCCTAGAAGAAAACCTAGGCAAAACCATTCAGGACATAGGCGTAGGCAAGGACTTCATGACTAAAACACCAAAAGCATTGGCAACAAAAGCCAAAATAGACAAACAGGATCTAATTAAACTCCAGAGCTTCTGCACAGTAAAAGAAACTATCATTAGAGTGAACCAGCAACCAACAGAATGGGAAAAAAATTTCTGCCATCTACCCATCTGACAAAGGGCTAATATCCAGAATCTACAAAGAACTAAAACAGATTTACAAGAAAAATCAAACCCATCCAAAAGTGGGCAAAGGATATGAACAGACACTTTTCAAAAGAAGACATATATGAGGCCAACAAACATATGAAAAATGCTCATCATCACTGGTCATTAGAGAAATACAAATCAAAACCACATTGAGATACTGTCTCACACCAGTTAGAATGGCGATCATTAAAAAATCTGGAGACAACAGATGCTGGAGAGGATGTGGAGAAATAGGAACATTTTTACACTGTTGGTGGAAGTGTAAACTAGTTCAACCATTGTGGAAGACAGTGTGGCGATTCCTCCAGGACCCAGAAATAGAAATTCCATTTGACCCAGCAATCTCATTACTGGGTATATATCCAAAGGATTATAAATCATTATATTATAAAGACACCTGCACATGTTTGTTCATTGCAGCACTGTTTACAATAGCAAAGACCTGGAACCAACCCAAATGCCCATCAATGATAGACTGGACAGGGAAAATTTGGCACATATACACCATGGAATACTATGCAGCCATAAAAAATCATGAGTTCATGTCCTTTGTAGGGACATGGATGAAGCTGGAAACCATCATTCTCAGCAAACTGACACAAGAACAGAAAATTAAATGCTGCATGTTCTCACTCACAGGCGTTGAACAACAAGAACACATGGACACAGGGAGGGGGGCATTACACACTGGGGTCTGTTGTGGGGGACTAGGGGAGGGACAGCCAGGGGTAGGAAGGTTGGGGAGAGATAACATGGGGTGACAGAGATGGAGGCAGAAAACCACATTGCCATGTATGTACCTATGCAACAATACTGCATGTTCTTGACAGGTACCCCAGAACCTAAAGTTTAATAAAATATATTTAAAAAAAAGAAAATGTGGTACATATATGCCATGGTATACTGTACTATACATCCATAAAAAAGAATGAGATCATGTCCTTTGGAGCAACAGGGAGGAGCTGGAGACCACTATCCCAAGATAACTAATGCAAGAACAGAAAATCCCATACAGCATGTTCTCACTTACACGTGGGAGCCAAACATTGAATATACACGAACATAAACGCAGGAATAACAGTCACTGGGGACCACTAGATGGCAGAGACAGAAAAGGTGAATGAGCTGAAGAACCACTTGTTGGGTACTATGCTTACCACCTGTGTGACAGGATTGTTGGGACCCCCAAGTCACAGCATCACTTAATTTACCCAATTGCCTCAGCATTACTCAGTGTAACAAAAGTGTATGTCTACCCTTTAGTTTATAACAAAATTTGAAATTCTAAAAAACAAACAAAAATAATAAACGCTGCCAATGGGACAAGTAAGAGGAAGATATTAAACATTGGGTTTGGCACCAACATCACCTAGATGTTAATGACCTTGATGAGCAAAGGATAAGTGGATGACACAGGATGTTTTAATGAAAACAGGTTTCTTTCTAAATAAAGCAGATTGGCCAGGCATGGTGGCTCACGCCTGTGATACCAGCACTTTGGGAGGCCAAGACAAGAGAAGAGCTTGTTCCCAGGAGTTTGAGGCCAGCCTGGGCAACATATTGAGACCCTGTCTCTATTTAAAATAAATAATTTTAAGAGATTGAGAACCTGAAATGTGGTAAAGAGAAAAGATGAATTCATGAAGAATGAAGTCTGAGGGCAAATAAAACAAACTTCAATAATTACATGCAAGATCCTTCACTTCTCTTAGCCTCAGTTCTGGGTACTACCAAATGAGAGGCTGGTCTCTATAAGTTTTCTCTTCTGAATAATGAGAATGTTAGTTGTAGGGTTACGGTTGGAATTTGATGCGTTAAAACATGAAATATTTAGAATACTTCCTGGGCATAGTAAGTTCTTATAAATGTTTGCTATGATTATTGTATTGTTGTCATCATGTTCATTATTCTTATTTTTGCTTTAACCTAGAAATTTTATAACTCTATGTCACCATCATCTTGCTAAGGACCAACCATCCCTGATGGCTAGTACCAGTCCTACATTGCCACCGTAGGGTGGATTTCCTTCCTGCCAAAATATTGTCACGTCTTCTTTGTTTTCTCAGTAAAGTCAATTTTAGATCAGAGTAAAGTAGTAAAGAAAGGAGTTGGAAATGCTTTTCCCTGTGGGTGAGCAGTCCTTTTTTGAGAAGCATGGATTGACAGGTCCTGTCCAGCAGGCTATTGGCTTGGTGCTTTTTAAATTTTTTTTTTTACCTGAGACGGAGTCTCACTCTGTTGCCCAGGCTGGAGTGTAGTGGTGCAATCTTGGCTCATTTTAATCTCTGCCTCCTGGGTTCATGTGATTCCCCTGTCTCAGCCTCTCAAGTAGCTGGGACTATAGGTGCATGCCACACACCTGGATAATTTTTGATATTTTTAGTAGAGACAGGGTTTTACTGTGTTAGCCAGGATGGTCATGATCTCTGGACCTCATGATCTACCTGCCTGGGCCTCTCAAAGGCCTGGTATTACAGGCGTGAGCCACTGCACCCAGCCGAGGCTTGGTGCTTTAATGTTAGGTCTATTTGGCTTGAGATCAGACATTCTCTTGGAAAACTCATTCCTAAGTTTTCCGTGGCTTTGGAAACGGCTGTTCTCTACAGCCTATGTTTTTTTTTTTTTTTTTTTTTTTTTTGCCTGATTGTTTTTGAAATGTTTACATGCCCTCTCCAGCTAGAATTACTGGGCTGACTTTGTTTCATCTAGATTTTATATTACACCATAATGATTAATCTGCTTCATCTTTGCCAAAGTCAGTAAGCATCTAAGTACCACTTGTAATTTCCACTTCCATTGAAGTAAGTTATCCTAGCCCTGGAGTCTGTACTTGATAAATGTCCAATCCTTATCTACTGTGTCCCTGGGACCTTGTATATAATATCAAAATAGTGAGAGATTTTTAAAGTTAATTTTTTTCTGACTTTCACCCCTATCCATTTTTCAAATTTGAGGAGATGACTTCATGGATATGGGACTGGGATTGATAAAAGTCAGAGGAAAAGAAAGGGCCAAGAGAAGGTGACAATTAGTTCGTTTCTCACTGAACTGGATCTGTCTTCTCTCCCCTGAGGCAAGGACCTCAGGATAGAGCCAGAACAAAGCTGCTTCTGCACCAAGGCAGAGTTGGAGAGGGGCATGCTGTTGCAGAGGAAGGACTGAGGAGGCCTTTGACTGGCCTCCACCATTCTGCTTCCACAAGACACTTTCTGGCCTTTTTGAGGAGTGTACGTGTGGGTGGGTGTGCCCACCCACGTGCACTCCAAGACTGATATCATTATTTTTGCTTTCCACATGTGGGAATTGAGGGACAGAGAGAATTAGTACCTTAGTAAAGTCATACAACCAGTAAATCATAAAGCCAGGAATTGAATCAGGTAAGCCTAACTCCAAAGTCTATATTCTTAAACCCTACTCAAAACTGCCTCCTGATTAAATCTTATTTTCTTCATTGTCCAGTTCAATGGTTTTTAGTCTATTCAAAAGATGTGCAAACATCATCTGAATCAATCTGAGAACATTTTAATCACCAAATAGAAACTCTGTACCCTTTAGCTATCACCCCTAAACCTAACATCCTGCCCAGCTCTAGGCAACCACTAACATGCTTTCTGTCTGTAGATTTGCTTGTTCTGGACATTTCATATAAATGGAATCAAACAATATTGGTCTTTTGTGACTGGCTTCTTTCTACCAGCATGTTTTCAAGGTCTGCCATTATAGTAGCATGTGTCCGTACTTCATTCTTTTTTATTGCCATTGATATTCCATTGAATGGATATGCCACATTTTATTCATCCATTCATCAATTAATGGACATTTGTATTGTTTCCATCTTTTGGCTACTATAAATAGTGTTACTCTGAACATTTGTATACAAGTTTTGGTGTGGATGTATGCTTTGATTTCTCTTGGGTATATACCTAGAAGTGAAATTTTGGATCATATGGTAACTCTCTATTTAACATTTTGAAGAACTGCTGGACTTTCCAAAATGGCTGTATCATTTCTATTCCCACTAGCAATGTATCTACAGCCTTATCAACTCTTGTTATTATCTGTCTTCTTCATTCTAGTCATAACAGTGGTGTGAAGTGACATCTCATTGTTGCTTTGATTTTCATTTCCCTGTTGACCAATAATATTAAGCATCTCTTTGTGCACTTGTTGCTTATTTGTATATCTTCTTTGGAGAAACGTCTATTCAGAATTTTGCCCATTTAAAAATTGGATTGTCTTTTTATTATTGAGTTATAGTAATTCTTTATGTATCTAGATACAAGTGCCTTATTAAATACATGATTGGCAAATACTTTGTCTCATTCTGTGGGTTGTCTTTTTTTTTTTTTGAGACAGAGTCTCATTTTGTTGCCCAGGCTAGAGTGCAGTGGCACAATCTCAGCCCAACTCACCGCAACCTCCACCTCCTAGGTTCAAGCAATTCTCATGCCTCTGCCTCCTGAGTAGCTGGGATGACAGGCATGTGCCACCACACCTGCTAATTTTTGTACGTTTAGTAGAGATGGGATTTCGCCATGTTGGCCAGGCTGGACTGAAGCTCCCAACCTCAGGTGATCCACTCACCTCGGTGCTAGGATTACAGGCGTGAGGCACTGCACTTGGCCCTGTGGGTTGTCTTTTCACTTTCTTATTCTCTCTCTCAGTCTATTTGGGGTGCTACAACAAAATACTATAAAACTGGGTAACTTAGAAACAGTTCTGGAGACTGGAACTCTAAGATCAAGGTGCCGGCAGATTATCTGGCAAGGGTTTCTTACAGATGGCTTTATTTTCACTGTATCCTGGCATGTTGGAGGAGGCAGGGGAATTCTCAGGCCTCTTTATAAGGGCGATGATCCTACTCATGACGTACTGCCCTCAAGACTTAATCACCTTCCAAAGGCTCCATCTCCTAATACTATTATCTTGGGGATTAAGAATTTAACCTATGAATTTTGGAGGGACACAAATGTTCAGATATAGCAGTGTCTTTTAAAGCACAAAAGGTTTCCATTTTAATGAAGATCTAGGTTTTGTTTGTTTTGTTGGTTGTGTTTTTGGTGACATATCTAAGAAACCACTGCCAAACCCAAGGAAGGACATTCACTTGAGTTGAAAACTTCCATAACTCTGCACTATTAGACTTGTGTCTCAGAAACAAATACTCAACATGTTGAATATTTTATTTTTCAGAAAACAGAGGTTCTGCCTAACCCCCAATTCTCAGTGCTGGACACATCTCATAATTTGAACCCAGTTACTGAGATCATATATTTAAATTCACAATTGGATTGGCTCCTGCTATGACAGAAACAAAGACAAAAACATCCATCAACCTAGTCAAGACAAAACGTTAAGAACAGTCTCTTTTCAACACTTGAAAACAAGAGTAATGGAACACAATTTAAGATGATATTTTCAGTATCTTATAAGGGAAAAATAAAGGAGATTCTGATATAGGTTGCTGGGCAGGGCATACATTTCTAGCTTCATTTTTTTCTCTTAAAATCTTTTGAAATGTTAGAAAAGAGATGAATAGAAATATGTTCATAAAGACGCTGAAAATAAGAGGTGGGTGCATGAGGGGGTGGAAGATTTTTACTGATATCTGGAATGGAAGGCAGAAGACTTTTATTGGTAGAAAAATAAGAGAAAGAGACTCACAGCTCAGAACATGAACAGAAGAAGATTGTAAAAGTTGAGAATATTTCACAAGACCAAGAACCTGGAATCCACAGATTTAAGACAAAGTTAGGGGCTTGGTTGGAGGCTTATTTATAGGATGGTTGTACAGATTGGCCTCCCCTTCTTTCACAACCAGCTCCCAGACTAGTGGGAGCACTGCCCTCATGCTAAATACAAGAACTTCACTCTAGAGGGTACAAGGCTTGCCAGAGTGGGGACTGACTCTTCAGAAAAGAGCCTCTTCTGGCAGTGTGGAATAGGGAGGCCGTAGGGACCCAGCTCTCTGCCCACATGCACTAAAGTTAGCCGGGGATCCTGGACCCTGAAATCATACCCAGGTCATGAGGCCAGATTTCTTACCCATTAGTAGGCCCTAAAAGGCAGAGACAATCCGTATTAGCTATCTGAAGCAACCAGTCCAACCCTTCATTTGCAGGAAGAGAAAGTGATCAGCACAAAAGGCAAAGACCAAGTTGGATGGCAGAGCAAAGCATGCAAAGGAAACGGATGATTCCAAGAAGAGAAGATAAGCTTCAGTGAATAAGATATTGCATCCATTAAATTTAAAAGGGCTGCTCTCTGAGAATAAGGAAGAATTCATGGAAAGTAAAAATATCATTGTCAAAATAAAAAATTCAATGGAAAGACTGGACCAAAGAGTTAAATTTCCCAGAACATAGAGAAAAAAAAAAGCTGAGAAGTAAATTATGAGAAGAGTGAGGAAATATGGAGAAGCAACAGAAGAAGGCCTAAATCTACCCAGTATGATTTCCAAAAGGCTAGGAATTTATCCAAGAAACAAAGAACGAAGGGTGGTCTGAGGGTGATAAGTTATTGTAATTGATTGTTCACAGTCAGTTACAGATAAAAGTCCTTGTTCTACTCTTTCTCTGCTTCTCACTAATGCACATGACTAGTAAAAGTAAAACAAATAAATAAATAAGTAGAATAAAGGGGATTTTTCCATAGCCGAAGACAGGTAAGAGTCTCATGAAAGGGAGCTCCTGTAATATGCCCAGCAAAATTAATTTTATTTAAAAAACTCACACTTAAATATATCCTTGCAAAATTTCTTTTGCCAAGGCTAAAGGAAAGAATATGTAATGCTTATGGGTTGATGGGAAGGCAGGATAGCCTCAAGGGAGCAACACTCAGTTTGGCATCTGACCTTTTTTTCAGGGTGTGAGAGAATACCTTCAGAGTTCTGATGGAAATGGATTTTTAGTAAACAATTCTATTCCCAGCAAAAACTATCAACAAATGGATAAATGAAATGGTGAAAATAAAGTCCTTATCTGAATATGTGATACTTCTTGAAATAATTGTTTGAGAATTTATTCCAGCAGTAAAAATAAAAGAGAAAGTCATGGAATTAAAAAAGCAACCAACCTCAGTCATTCAATACAAAGTAAAACGAGCAAAAGCAAAAGCAAGAAAACCCCTACAACAAATTAAGCAAAGAAAGCTTCAGCAAGATGATATTGAAAACAGCAAATTAGATCAGCTGATCAGGAGGCCTTGGAAACAATATCTTTAAGAAAAAAACATACATTTCTTCTAAAATGCTCAGGATTCTGAGTTATCATAGAGAGAAAGAAAAGGCATATTATAACAACACATTATAAAAATTCATTGCCCTGTTTTCTCTACTTCCTCTTTCCTTCTTCCAATATAAGTTCATTTATTTTTCTATTGGCACAGGTTAAATAACATAGGGTTGCATCATTTTTTCTATGAACTAACCCTACATTAAAATGTAAGGTCTATAAAGGCCGGATGTTTGCCTGTTGTACTCAATGATGTATCCTTAGCACTTAGAATGGTGTCTGGCCCAAAGTGTGTAATCAATTAATATTTTTATTGGAATTGAATGGAACTGATTATACAATGAATAGTAATATTCTTTTAAATAAAATACAAATTCTGACTACTTTTAGACTTAACAGTCAAAACACAGAAAAGTAAGTCTAATTATATAAGAAGGTATAAATTTTATAAATGTTGGCAATGTAAAATTAACTATGTGATGAATTGAAGTTGTGACATTGGGAATAGCCATGAGGGGAGGAGAGAGAGACAGGAAGGTGGGGCTATTAAATCCTTCATTGTCTTAGAGGGAAGTCAAGAGATACTGGCTAAAATCGATGAATCAAGAAATGGGAAGTTGAAAATGAAAACTACAGACCAGTATTTCTGATGAACACAGATGCAAAAATCTTCAACAAAATACTAGCAAACCAAATTCGATAACACGTTACAAATATCATTCATCATGTCTAGGCGCAATGGCTCACACCTGTAATCTCATCACTTTGGGAGGCCAAGGCAGGCAGATAATGAGGTCAGAAGTTCAAGACCAGCTTGGCCAACATGGTGAAACCTCGTTTCTACTAAAAATATAAAAATTAGCCAGATGTGGTAGTGGGCACCTGTAATCCCAACTACTCAGGAGTCTGAGGCAGGAGAATTGCTTGAACCTGGGAGGCAGAGTTTGCAGTGAGCCAAGATTGTGTCACTGCAATCCAGCCTGGATGACAGAGCAGGACTCCATGTCAAAAAAAAAAAAAAAAATCCATTCATCATGATCAAGTGAGATTCATTCCAGGGATTCAAGGACGGTTCAACATATGCAAATCAATAAATGTGATAACTCATATCAACAAAATGAAGGACAAAAATTATAGGATCACTTCAATTGATGCCAAAAAAGCATTTGATAAGATTCAACATCAACATCCTTCATGATAAAAACTCAAAAAAATGAGAATAGAAGGAATATACCTCTACATGAAAAAAGATATGACAAATCCATAGCTAATAATATATTGAATGGAAAAAACTGAAAACCTTTCATCCAAGATCTGGAACAAGATGAGAATGCCCACTTTCTCCATTCCTATTTAACATAGTACTGCAAGTCTTAGCCGGAGCAATTAGACAAAGAAAGAAATAAAGGGCCTCCAAATTGGAAAGGAAGAAGTCAAATTATCCTTCTTTGCAGATGATATGGAATTATATTTAGAAAAACCTAAAGACTCCACCAGAAAACAGTTCGAACTTATAAACAAATTCAGTAAAGTTGCAGGATAAAAAAATCAACATGCAAAAATCAGTAGCACTTCTATATGCCCACAGAAAAGAATCTGAAAAAGAAACCAGGAAAGAAATCTCATTTACAAATAAAATAAAATGCCAAGAATAAAGTTAACCAAAGAAGTAATCTCTGCAATGAAAACTATGAAACATTGATTAAAGAAATTGAAAAAGACACCCTAAAAAGAAGATATTCTATATTCACAACTGGAATAATCAATATTGTTAAAATATCTACACAACCCTAAACAATCTACAGATGCAATGCAATCCCTATCAAAATACCAATGACATTCTTCACAGAAATAGGAAAAAAAATTTCTAAAATGTATATGGAACCACAAAAGACCCAGAATAGCAAAAGCCATCCTGAGCAAAGAGAACAAAACTGGAGGAATAACATTACCTGACTTCAAAATATACTATAGAGCTATAGTAACCTAAGTAGCATGGTGCTAACCTAAAAACAGACATATAGAGCAATTGAGCAGAATAGAAAACCAAAAACATATTCACACGTTTACAGTCCATTCATATTCCATAAAGGTGCTAAGAACATACTTTGGGAAAAGGACAGTCTCTCCAATAAATGGTGCTGGGGAAACTTGAGATCCATATGCTAAAAGAATGAAACTAGACTCCTATCTCTTGCCATATGCAAAAATAGAAATCAAAAGGGACTATAGAATCAATTATAAGACCTGAAACCATGCAACCAATAGAGGGAAGCATTAGGGAAACACTCTAGAACATTGGTTTGGACAAATATTTCTTGAGTGAGACCCAAAAGCACAGGCAATAAAAGTAAAAATGTACAAATACAATCACATCAAGTTAAAAAGCTGCTGCACAGCAAAGGAAACATCAACAAAATGAGGAGACAACTCACAGAATGGGAGAAAATATTTGCAACCTACCCATCTGACAAGGGATATAACCAGAGCATATAAGGAGCTCAAATAATAAGGAAACAACATAATCTGATTTTAAAATGGGCAAAATATCTAAATACACATTTCTTAAAAGGATACATACAAATGGCTGATAGGAATATGAAAAATGCTCAACATCATTAATCATCAGAGAAATGCAAAGGAAAACTACAATGAGATATCATCTCACTCCAGTTAAGATTGCTTTTATCCAAAAGACAGGCAATAACAAATGCCGGTAAGGATACTGAGAAAGAAGAACCCTTGAACACTATTGTGGGAATGTAAATTAGTATAACTACCATGGAGAACAGTATGAAGGTTTCTCAAAGAAAACTAAAAATAGAGCTGCCATAGAATCCAGTAATCCCACTGCTGAGTGTATATCCAAAAGAAAGGAAATTAATGTATTGAAGACATATCTACACTTCCATGTTTATTGCAGTGCTGTTTGCAATAGCCAAGATTCGAAAGCAATCTGTGTTCATCAGTGTATAAATGGATAAAGGAAGGGTGGGGAATATACACACTAGAATATTATTCAGCCATAAAAGGATGAAATCCTGTTATTTGCAACACGAATGGAACTGGAGGACAGTATGTTAAGTGAAATAATCCAGGCAAAGAAAGACAAATATTGCATGTTCTCACTCACATGTGGGAGCTATAAATAAATAAACAAACAAACAAACTAACTAACTCTTGGAGCTAGAGGTGGAATGATGGTTGCCAGAGGCTGGGAAAGGTAGTGCAGAGGAGTAGGGAGGTAAAGTAAGGATGGTTAATGAATACAAGAATATAGTTAGAATGAATAAGATCTAGTATTTGGTAGCAAAACAAGATGACTATAGTTTACAATAACTTATGGTATGCTTTAAAATAACTAAAAGAGTAGAATTGGAATGTTCCTTACACAAAAAAATGATAAAGACTTTAGGTGATGGACACTTTATCATGATTGATCATGACAGTTTGGATGCTTGTATTAAAATATCACACGTATTCCATAAATATATACAACTATTATATATGCATAATAATTAAAAATAAAATTTTTTAAAGAAATGAAAAGATGAATGTATGGTATAAAGCTATGGAAGTATCTAAAAGAATAACGAAAACAAAATGTATCTGGAAGTTGCTGTTGAAGGGGAAGTATAAATGAGCCAAGACTTTCATCTTTCATAAGGGGGTGCAGCAGATATACTTTGAAGTTGGTATGTAAAAAGTAAAGGAATAATATGTTATTATTGTAGAGACTGGCCTTAGAAAGATTCAAAATAGAAAAATTTTAAGCTGTTACCTCTGGGGAATGCCAAAGAGAAAAACCTTTACTTTTTAAAAAAATTACTTTCCAGTACCAACTGAATTTTTATTACCATGTGCTCATACTTTAAAAGTGATATTTTTAATTTAAAAATAGTTCCTCAAGAAAGAGAATAATTTTTAGGACAGAAAGAAATGATCCAACAGTTTGCAATTACATACTGCCTACCAGCAAGGACCATCAAACATTTTGCAAACATTATCTGATGGTGAGTGTCAGAATCTACATTTGCCAGATGGAGAAATTCAGACAAAGACGGAAGTAACTTGCCCATTTTCAGTGCATCTGTGACCAAGCCAGTGATAAAACTCAGGCTTCCTGGATACTGAGTCCAAAGAAAGATTTGGATCAATTTCTCCTTAGAAAAATCACCACATATTGGTATAATGATTGTTAAGGAAGAAATCCAAACTAATAGATGGCACATTCTGTGTTTAGGGCTTGGGAAAAGCTTGTATTTTTCCATTCAATAATCTGTTGCCAAAATGCACATTGCCTGTCAAGAAAAAAGCCAGTGTTCTCTGAAGCACTTGATGGGAATATATATCAGTTTGAGGAGTTGTTCTAGCAAAGATAAATAAATGATAATCACAGTAACAAACACAAATAATTTTTTATTCTCTTCATACAAGTACTATGTCACACTATATATATAAAGATTTCTGCCATTTTGTGACTACTTAGGGAACAATCTATGGTTAATTAGCTTGATAAATAATTCTGATTATTCTGCCATATGCCTCTCTTACTGATTCAGACTACTAGCACAGGTGGAGAGGAGGAAAAATAATGAGGTGATCTGACGTCATTTTTCCTATTGGTTTCACTGTTAATGTGAATGTTTTAATATTCATTTTTGCCTGGCTTCTTTATTTAGTTGGAAGACTGGAGGGTAGAGGATTCATTAAATGATTATAGTAGATTCCTCTGGTTTTGTCAGTGTGGTTCCCTTCCCCCTCCATAAACAAACTCCTCTGAAAACAAGTCTATACCACATGACATTGGCCCAAATGGCCCAAGTGAGCATGGACCAAAGCTGCTGCAGATCTTCCAGGAGAATCTGAAAGAGAGAATGCTGAGTCCAGCACTCAGTCTGGCTGGTTTCTTAAGTAAAGGAGAGGTAGCCCCAGGAGCTGTTGGTGGCTATATTTTTTAGTGTGTGGTCTGAGAAATGGCAATGAAGAAGAAAGTAGATGTTCAGAGAAGAGCAGAGATGAGAGATGAATAGGGTGACCAGGAATTCATGATTTTTAAAATTGTGGTAAAATATACCTAATATAAAATTTACCATTTAATCGTTTTTGAGCATGCAATTCAGTGGCATTATATTCACATTTTTGTGCAACCATGACCACAATCTATCTCCAAAATGTCTTCTTTTTCCCAAACGGAAACTCCATTACTAAAACATTAACAGGTAACACCATGCCCACAGCCTCACAGTCCCTGGCAAACTATTATTCCACTTCCTTTCCTTATGGATTTCACTATTCTAGGAATTAATCATTCTTACAAGGTTACTGTTGAGAGTTGTGTTAATAATTTATTGACTTTCAGATTCAAGTTCACCCTTCAATACCTGCTCTGCAATAGTGAATGGAATTCCATGGAGCATTTCTTCTTGACGGAGAGCACTATGTGAAGCTTTCTCAGTAGAGGGCACTGACAGGACATTACAGAAGAAAGCAGCCTGCCTGCTGTTTGCGGTGGATGCACCATCAGGCAGCAATGTGGGTGTGGGAACATCAGTGGTGTTCTGATTCCAGCCACAGGCCCAGAACTCATGATTCCTTGGTGTCTTTGCAGCCCTGCCCTGGCCTAATGCCCAGTTTCCCATGGCCTTTTCACCACAGACACTGCAGGCTCCAGACCTTCTGTCTGCAACGGTGCCCCTACTTCCTCTGTATACCCACCTGCCAAGCCATTGGCTGCAGTTTCGTAATGCCCACCTGTGCCGTGGAGGGTTACTTCCTGCTTGCCCAGTGGCTGCAGACCAGCTCTGGCCTGGGCAAATCAGCAAACCTTTCTGCAATCTGAGCCTTGGGGAAGGACTTATCCTGTTTTATGTTCATCCCTCCTTGGGTACTCAACCTTAGGGTACCACATAGTTATCTTATAATTGCTTTTATCATAATTTAAAAATTTTTATATTAAACTTTCTCTGTTTAAGTCACTGTGGCTTCTGCCCCCTGATGGACCAAGACTGACAAAAAAGTGAAAGGGGCAGGGTGACAGATGTAAACAAGGACAGGCCTGCCCAAACTGGAGTGCATGGTCACCTACCCTAGAGATGGGAGGGCGGGTCCTGACGGTGCTGGAGGTTCTGATTTATTTCTGAAGATCAGCTGTCTATTTCCCCTTAAGTTTTGAGACAGGCCTATTTCCTTAAAGTAAATGCTATCTCTTTGCTCCTGGAGAGTTCAAGTGTGTTTCTGTTACTTGAAACCAAAAAAGCCATCATTAATAAATATGCAGTTTCGCATTCTACTAAATATGCCTCAGAAAAGGAAATAGAAGGATAAAGAAAAATTGTTCTAGAAGCAGAAAAAAAGAGGAGAAGGGAGATTATGCTGAGGATTAACATGAGAGAAAATCCTAGTGCTTTAAATATCTCAGTTGGGCTTGATGCTGATGTTAGGGCTTCAGGTTCTTCAGAGATGACTCATCCCTGTCATCCCTGACTGATGGGGAGCTCACACAATGGGAGCTGATGGGGCACTGGCCAAGTGATTCTGAATGCAAGAGAGCATGGCTGAGGTCAAATGAGGCCTCCTACTCTTCATCAAAAGTAGACTTTGGGAATTGCTTACCTCGTGTATCTGAGAGAAGCGTTAGGTATGCAGAGTCCACTCAAGTTCCCTCGCTAGCCAGTTACAAGTACCAAAGCTGCTTCATAAATGAGCCACAATGGGACAGAACGGAGGCCCACACCTTGACAGCATGCTCCCGGTGAAAGGAATGCACTGGGCTGGTTTCACTGTGCAGCATCAATTCCTGCCCATGGATTAAAGCATGTCCTCGTAAATATGACACATTTGCCAATGAGACTGGCCATTTGTTTTTTTGAGGCAAAGTCTCACTCTGTCCCCCAGGCTGGAGTGCAGTGGTGAGATCTCAGCTCACTGCAGCCTTGCCCTCCAGGGCTCATGCAATCCTCTCACCTATCACCTAGAAGCCAGTACTCCAGGCACGCACCACCATGTCTAGCTAATTATTGTATTTTTCGGTAGAGACAGGGGTTTCACCATGTTGCCCAGGCTGATCTCAAACTCCTGAGCTCAAGTGATTCGCCCGCCTCAGCCTCCCAAAGGGCTGGGATTATGGGCATGAGTCACTGCACCCAGCCAGAGTTGCCATTTTTGTCTGAGGGAGAGCAGACAAATGCATACAGGTCTGCAGCAACCTTACTTCTTGAAGAATTCTTACTTCCCCGGAAGAAAGAATTCCACAGAGGGACATAAGGCAGAGGGAGACACTGAGGCAGGTTTTAAAGCAGGAGTGAAGGTTTATTAAAAAGCTTTAGAGCAGGAACAAGAGGAAGTAAAGTACACTTGGAAGAGGCCCAAGGGGGTGACTTCAGAGATCAAGTGCACAGTTTGACCTTTTGACTTAGGGTTTTATATGTTGGCATGCCTCCAGGGTCTTGCGTCCCCTCCCCACTGATTCCTCCCTTGGGGCGGGCTGTCCATATGTGCAATAGCTGCTAGCATTTGGGAGGCGAGCATGCACAGTGTGTTCACTGGAGTTGTACACATGCTCACTTGAGGCATTCTTTCCTTACCAGCTGCATTTCCTTAGAGGGTCATATGCCAGTTAAACTGCACCATTTTGCCTTAGTGTGCATACTAGAACCCACTTGTCCAACTCCTGAGATCTTATCAGGAAGCTGCTGGTCACCAGTTTCATGTGTTTTCTATCTATTGGGAGACTGCCTTTTCCTGGGCTAGCTACAACCAATTATTAATGTTATACTTAGAGAAATATTGTAACAACCACCTGACTGTCATGTGATGGTCACCTGACATTCCTGGTGGGGCAAGGGGAGCCCTCTCTTGCCCTGCGTATGTCTGACTAGCTACCTACTGCAACAGAGCCTCCTTCCCTGCACTTCCTTTCATGTTAAGATAGGACTGAAATTTTGGTGTCAATCCCATCCTCCAGGAGCCAAGATGAGAATTTAAGGAGTCAGAATTTCTCCTCTTCAATAATTACTTTAATCTTACCTATCCAAATAGAGTTCTTTTTAAGTCTGCACAGAATATTTGGTGAATTATAATAATCATGCCTAGAATCATTTTTATCTTTCAATGCGCCTTTTCTTCAGAGTAAAAAAAATGTTACATCAGTCCTCAGTAGAGTATGCAACTTGAGATGATTTGCTATGAATGGAGAGAATCTAAGTAGACTTATTCACTCTCATCTACAAGTGCGAACTTGCATAAAACATGGTCTCTGCCTTTTAGAAAGAGGGGCACCTCCATTCACATTGTGTTTCTCTTGGCTCTGCCATGGAGAACAATAATTAAATAAGGTTATAACTATGTAACAAACCTGCACGATCTGCACATGTACCCTAGAACTTAAAGTATAATAAAGAATTTTCTTTTTAAAAAGGTAAAAATTAAATAAAAAAAGATTTTGACCAATCAGAATGGATGATGAAACAAGAGTGAGAGCTGCAACCAGTCAGAGCTGATGTCACAGCTAATGACAAGGATGCTGGCTGCACACACAAAGCAGGCTGTGCAGTTTGTTACAGCAGAGGTTATCTCTGGATCTGTGAGAACCCAAGTCTAAGCTGGTAGAAAGGACTGTGGGAGAGTCCCTGGCTGCTCTGACTTCGGTCATATCTTCCTGTCAAATTGATGGCGTTCAAAGATACTAAAAAACTGGCAAGTAGTTGGGGATTTTTCAAGAATATTTCC
>PVKP010032161.1:0-26218 GCA_004027715.1 Plecturocebus donacophilus | reverse complement strand
ACACACACATATATATACATACACACACATACATTTTTTGAGACAGTGTCTCACTCTGTCACCCAGGCTGGAGTGCAGGTAGTTCAACCTACATCTCCTGGGTTGAAGTGATTCTTGTGCCTCAGCCTCCTGAGTAGCTGGGACTACAGGTGTGTAACCACCATGCCTGGCAAATTTTTGTATTTTTAGTAGAGACAGGGTTTCACCATGTTGGTCAGGCTGGTCTTGAACTCCTAGCCTCTAGTGATTCTTCTGCCTTGGTGTCCCACAGAGCTGAGATTACAGGCATGAGTCACTCCACCTGACCAGGTTTGTAATTTTTTACTGACTAATTTGGTTACACAAGAAATAAGTAGCACTGAAAAATAAAAACAAAACAAAACAAAACAAAAACAAACAGTTACTCTTTTGTTATGAGACAGAAACACTCACTGACAGGCCCCTTACTGTTACAATAAAGATACAATTGATATGGCCAAAATTCAACAATCAGTGAAATCTGAATGTTCACTTTTTCAGTAGCCACTAGGCTAAAAACCATCAGTGTCACAGAACAAAACGCTTTCCAGCTTGTTCCCTGCTGGTGTGATTATCCACCGTGTTTAACTGAAGGTACCATGTAATTGGGGTGGAGTCCGAGCCACCTGTTCCTGAAGGCCAGGGATGCCGGGTCCTTTACCAGGGCCAGCCAGGCCACTCTGCACAGCTGCATTTAACCCTGAAGGGTTTAAACTACCTTGCACTTGGGGCGGAGCTTCCAAGGACCACTAGGGGGCAGCAAACAGGGGAGAAAGAGCAAATAGAAGAGAACAAATTGGACGAGGAAGCCGTAGAAGTTATACTCCTCAGAAAAAAGGTTCTGCCCTCTTCAGAGAACATGGGGTGCTAGGCACAGCACAGCCCAGAAACAGAATTGGAGCTCTAGACATAAGTCTTCTGTTGAAGGAAAAAACGCAATTCCTTTACATCAAGACAATCTACTTTTCCTGTGTCAATAACTTTCAAATATTAATCGCGAGCCCTAACTTCTCTTCTCAGTTCCAGGTTCCTATAGCCAGCTGGATGCCTCAGTCTCCTGCGACTCATCCTCATGATACTTCCTCGTAAGCAACCTAGTGTAGCGCTCAGGAACCTGTTCCCTGGAGCCAGACTGGCTGGGTTCCAATCCTACTTCAGATTAATGCTTTGGGCAAGTTACTCAATTTCTTGATTTCCTCATCTGTAAAACTGGGGCAATAATAGTATCAACCTCTCTTGTGAAAGAGGTTAATGTTTGCAAACTTTCTTAAAACAGTGATTGGCACACAATAGGCACTATGTGAGTGCTTGTTAAATAAAAATAAATAAGTTGGCTGGGCGCGGTGGCTGACACCTGTAATCCCAGCACTTTGGGAGGCCGAGGCGGGTGAGTCACGAGGTCAGGAGTTCAAGACCAGACTGGCTAACATGATGAAACCCCATCTCTACTAAAAAATACAAAAATTAGCTGGGCATGGTGGCTCCTGCCTGTAATCCCAGCTACTTGGAAGGCTGAGGCAGGAGAATTGCTTGAACCGAGACCAGGGAAGCAGAGGTTGCAGTGAGCTGAGATTGCACTACTGCACTCCAGCCTGCACTACAGAGCAAGATTCCATCTCAAAAAAGTAAAAATAAATAAATAATTCTTGCTCCCTTTCACAGTTTCCTTCATCAGCAAATGGCACCTTCATCCACCCAACTAGGTGAAACCTACAAGTCAGTCTTGATACCTCTGTGACCCTCATCTCCCACATCAAAGCAATGACTAAGTCCTATGACTTCCACCTACTAATTCGACATTAAATCTGTACACCTATCTCCATCTTCATGGATACCACCCACCACCTAGTCCAAGCCACCATCATTTCTCACCTGAGCCACTCCTATGGCCTCCTGGTCTCTCCTCAGCCACTCTGGTGCCTCTCTACTTTATCCAGAACTTTTCAAACACAAATTTGCTGCTTCATGACAGCAGAAGTGGTCTGTGCAGCTTAAAACACTTGAAAATCTTATTTTTCCTATAATGAAAACAATAATCCATATTGTGTCCTATAATGGCTAATGTGGCTCATCTCTTTTCCTTGGTCCCTTTGTTGAGTAAATCGTAATCTATATTAGAGAGGGATGCGGGTGTGGAGTGTGAGGCAGTGAAGGGAGTTAGGGAGCGTGAGTGGTTGCAATTTTAAATGGGGTGGTCAGGAAAGACCTCCCAGGGGTGACTTAGGAGGCGGAGGAGAAGCAACGACTTAGATTCAGGGGAAAGAGCATTGGGAACAGAGGGGAGACCGAGCCTGACACCTGCAAGCAGGTAAATCATAATGCTAGAAAGAAGGCAACAAATCCTTTGCGTAGCCTCTTCCTCTTCCTTTCTCTCTGGCCTCCCCCTCTCTCCCTCCCTCCCTCCCTCCCTTTCTCCCTCCTCACCTCCCTCCCTCCCTTCTTCTCTGTTCTCTAATATTTCTCCTTATGTCTTGGCACTTTTCCGTCTTTCCATGTGATGTGTTTTCCCTTGCAATGGGGGCTTTGCATACACGTGGAACATCTTCCCTTCTCTGTGCCTACTTAACACCTCACCCTTCTGATATTAGTTCAGATAGTCCTTTCTTAAGAAAGCCTTTCTTGATCCCTTAACTAGGTCATATCCTCTGTTATCTGTCCTCAGAGCATGGTGTATACTTCCTTCACAAATTCTTTCTCAATTGAGGATGCCTTTCCATTGCCTTTAGGCATTCATTGTTACGGTAAGAAGTCAGCCATAATTTTTTTGTCATTATTCCTCTACATGCAACAGATCGTTTTTTCCTGTGGCTGCTTTTATATTTTCTTTATCTTTGGGTTTCAGAAGTTTGACTGTGATGTGCCTGGGTGTGGTTTTATTTGTATCTCTACTGCTTAGAATTCACTGAGCTTCTTGAATCTTTAAATTGATATTTTCTTATTGTATCCCAAATAATTCAGTTGTTATTTCTTTAAATATGTTTTCTGGCTTATTTTCTCTCTCATTATTCTGAGATTGCAACTATTCACATTTTAGACCATTTTATAGGTCTTGATGATGGGTAAGGTGTTTTAAAATATTTTTCCCTATGCTTTAGTTTGAACAATTTCTGTGAACCATTCTTTAAGTTCACTGATCTTTTCTTTCAGTTTCTGTTATGCTGTTAAGCCTACACTATGCAGTCTTTACAACAGATGTTTATTTTTACTCTAGAATTTCTATTTGTTTCTTTTTTATGGCTCCATTTCTCTGTTGTAATCTCCCACCTATTCATTCATTCTGGCCATCTTTTTCTGAACATCCTTGAAGATATTTGCAGTAGATGTTTTACCTTGAACACATTTATAGTAGATATGTTAAGGTCTTTCTCTGCTAGTTTCCATATCCGATTCATCTGTGGGCCTGCTTCTGTTGATAGTATTTTTCTATATATTTATCATATTATCTTGTTTCTTTGCATGTTATTACCAAGATCTACCTGTAAACGGAGTCTATAATTAGTTCCATAATTTTTATAGCTCTAAAAATTATATAGCGAACTGTGTTTTATTTTTCTTTTTTGGAGACAGAGTCTCCCTCTGTTGCTCAGGCTGGAGTGCAGTGGTACGGATCTTGGCTCACTGCAACCTCCATCTCCTGAGTTCAAGCAATTCTCCTGCCTCAGCCTCCCGAGCAGCTGGAACTACAGACGTGCACCATCATACCTGGCTAATGTTTGTATTTTTAGTAGAGATCGGGTCACACCATGTTGCACAGGCTGATCTCGAAGTCCTAACATTAGGTGATCCACGCACCTCAGCCTCCCTAAGTGCTGGAATTACAGGTGTGAGCCACTACTTTTAAATGTGTAATTCTTTTTTTTTTTTATTTTTATTTTTTGAGATCAAGTCTCTCTCTTTCATCCAAGCTGGAGTGCAGTGGCCCAATCTCAGCTCACTGCAATCTCCGCCTCCCGGGTTCAAGTGATTCTCATGCCTCAGCCTCCCAAGTAGCTGGAAGTACAGGCCATGCACCACCATGCCTGGCTAATTGTTTTGTATTTTTAGTAGAGACGGAGTTTTATCATGTTGGCCAGGCTGGTCTTAAACTCCTGACCTTAGGTGATCCACCTGCCTTGGCCTCCCAAAGTGCTGAGATTACAGGCGTGAGACACCACACCTGGCCTTTAATGTGTAATTCTAACATCTTATTAAACTTTTTGAGTTTCAATTTATTATCTATAAAATAGAGAAGACAATATCAGATTCATAGGATTGGGAGAACTAATAAGCATTTAATAATTAATGAGCACTTAATGAAAACCTACCAAGTGCCAGGAATGTGAAGAGTGCTTCACTCATGTTATCCCACTGAATACCACTATTCTTATTATTATTTCCAATTGCATATGAATAAATTAAGAATGAGAGAGGCAAAGTAATTTCTCTCAGGTCATGTAAGTCAGCAGTGGTAAAGCAAAGATACAAACCTAAAAATTCTGAGCTCAGCCTGTAATCTCAGCATTCTGGGAGGCCAAGGTGGGCGGATCACGAGGTCAGGAGTTCAAGACCAGCCTGACCAACATGGTGAAACCCCGTCTCTACTAAAAACACAAAGATTAGCCAGGCGTTGTGGCACGCGCCTGTAATCCCAGCTACTCAGGAGGCTGAGGCAGGAGAATGGCTTGAACCCAGGAGGGGAGGTTGCAGTGAGCCAAGATCCTGACACTGCACTATAGCCTGTTGAGCAAGACTCCGTCTCAAAAAAAAAAAAAAAAATCTGAGCTGAGAGTCTATACTCTTTAGCCCCTGTGCTAAAATTCCTGGTACTCTGTTGAGGGTCGCCTCAACACACTGCTTTTACTACTAGTAATTAATAGTATTAAAATTAATAATACAAATAAAATAAATCCTCTATCAAATCAGCTTGGTCTAGATGATGGCGCTTGGTTTTGGTTTTTTATCTCCTCTCCACTGGAGGTTTGCTGCTACCGCTCCACTGACCTGAAACCCATGCCTCTTGCTTAGGGCCCTAACCTGCCTCACTAACAGCAGCCTTCTTACCTTGAAGGCAGAACCGTTTTACTGCCTAGATTAGTGATTCCCAGAGTGTACTCAAGTAATCATGAGTTACTAGATGATAGGTTAGAAAAATGTGATATAAATGCTGTGTTTCAAAATCCCCTTCTTGCCGCATATTAGACTCAGAGAGGTCCTGCAGCAAATACGTCAGATCAATTCTGTTTACCTTGGTGTTTCCCAAATTTGCTTGACTGCAGAACTCTTTCATGACCAACACTAATAGCTCACTTTGGAATATTAACATATACACTGCAGTCATGTGAACATCTCTTTGTGTCTTGTTCATTTGGGTGTCCCCACAGCCCTTAGCACAATAATCACTTAAGTCTCACAGAATAAATGAATGATGAAAAGGATGAGTGAGTAATAATAATCATGGGAACACTAACTGTTAATTTTGGAATGGTGAGAGTGGACATTTTTTTGTTGTTGTTTCCTGATTTCTGTATCAATATGCTAAAATGTTTAGCTCTCGGGTTAAAACTAAGTCTTACTTGGCATAAATGGAATCAAATAAATGATTGTCAAGACATGGTCTATATACCGTACTTCCTTTCTTTTTTGGAGCAGGGGTGTTAGTGGAGGGGAAGCCAGATGCAGAGAAGGGGGATGAGAAGAGCAGGTTCTGTTTTAGGAAACGTTGCTTTTAGTAAAGTAGCTTTTACTTATCACTCCCTTGGCACACATTAAGCTAATGTACTACTTATTAATTATGCCAGCATTTTACCATGGTATTATTAATCAGAAATTACTTTTTTTTTGAGATGGAGTTTTGCTCTTTTTTGCTTAGGCCGGAGTGCAGTGGTGCAATCTCAGCTCACTGCAACCTCTGTCTCTCAGGTTCAAGTGATTCTCCTGCCTCAGACTCCCAAGTAGCTGGGATTACAGGCCCCCACCACCACGCCCGGCTAATTTTGTATTTTTAGTAGAGACAGGGTTTCACTATGTTGGCCAGGCTGGTCTCGAACTTCTGACCTCAGGTGATCCACCCTCCTCGGCCTCCCAAAGTGCTGGGATTACAGGCGTGAGCCACCACGCCCGGCCAATGTTCATCTTTACTATGTTTTTATTTGGCTTGAACTGCAACGTTCCCTTTTCACAGTGCTCTGTGAGATCTTTAATGCCAAACACAGCTTCAAGACCCACATACTAACTTTTCACATTTCTATTTTGGATTGTATGATAAAGCAAATAGCCAGTCATTCTTCTTTGCCTTAAAGACTTTCAAAACACTTACGAGGGCCTACTATGGACCTCGAGTGTCAGTTATCTATCCAATAATAGGAGATGGTGAGTGGCACACTTTAAAGATTAAAAAGGACAGTTTTAGCCATGACAAACCTTAGCTTGTTTTATTTTTCATATCTCTTCATATTAAATAATTAGGTCAGATTTTCCTGGAAGCAGACGACATCATTTTTTATAATAAGGAAAATAAATCCTTTTCTCACCTAATTAACTACAACTCACATTTTAGTTCCTCAACTTCAGTATAAATGAAGTCCTCCCTCCTCCCCTCATGCATGCTCACATAGCTGTGTTCTTTCCCTTCAGAATACCTGCATTGCCTGTGAGTGGAGTGGCTTTTCTCCTTCATTGAACTGGAAGCCTGTTCATAAGTTGGGGCCAGCTTGGTTCATCATGCCATCCCCTGCACCCATTAGAGTGCATGGCCCAGAATAGCCACTTTGCAAATATTTATGAATAAATATGTTGAAAAATACACATTTATTGAATAAATTTTTTTTTGAGACAGAGTTTCACTCTTCTCACCGGGCTGGAGTGCAGTGCAGTGGTGCGATCTTGGCTCACTGCAACCTCCGCCTCCTGAGTTCAAGTGATTCTTCTGTCTCAGCTTCCTGAGTAGCTGGGATTACAGGCATGCAACCATGCCCAGCTAATTTTTGTATTTTTGGTAAAGATCGGGGTTTCACCATGTTGGCCAGGCTGGTCTTGAACTCTTGACCTCAGGTGACCCGCCCGCCTCGGCCTCCCAAAGTGCTGGGTTTACAGGCACGAGCCACCATGCCCGGCCTGAATGAATCTTATTTTATGCAATGGTGACTGAAGTTATCAAAATAAGGTAATATAGTACCTGAAATGGTACTTGACGCCCCAACTATTTTAATTTCAAACTCTTTAGCTTGGAAGCAGAATTCCAGATGAGGAATTAGCATAGATGGGTTAGCTCCTTGGATCACACTGGGCACACTTGTCAAGTTTTTAGATGCCCTAATTCTTAAATAACATAGAGTTTGTGTTCTAACATCTAATTGTATCAATTGACTAGGCCATTGTGTTTTCTCTACTAACCTTGTAATCATGGGTCATTGGACTGAGTGTAACGTAGCTACTGCACAGCCCAGTGAGGAATGACAAAGCTATCCTTAGTCAACAATAGAAAGCGTGATGAGGGGAGCCAACCGAGATGGCAGCCCCTAGTGGCGGTGATTCAAGATCCCTTCTTCTAGTGACATAAAGGTAGGGTGTGTAAATGACTCTAGCAAAGACAAATTTAGATAGATACAGTTGGTTCTGTGATTTTCAAAAGTAGAGAGTGGCTGTCTCTCTGGGCATTAGAACCAGCACTGGAAGCGAAGAGAGATGGTAATTAAACTGAGGTGCAGCTGAGGATATTCCTGGCTCCTCACACTCTTTCGTATATCATATTCAAGGGAGCTGGAAGGCTGAACTCTCTGCTGAGGAGAAACAACGTCGGAGGAGGCAGAGGCTTTTGTTGAGGCTCCTGTTAGTATGGTGTCAGTAGATTGTATATTGACTTAATGTTTGATTTGTGTGTTTTCTAGTACAATCTCCTGAACTCCTTGACATAACTTTCCAGTAAAAGTGCTTGTCTAGTAAGTCAGGTATTTCCAGGAGGGCTGGAAAGTGGAACGGTGCCACCTGGCACTATTTCATAAAATTAATTACCTGAAGGAATTCATGAAAAATTGCAAATACGAGTGCTATAATATAGAGTTAGTGGGCCATGCCATATTTCTTCTCTCTAACAATTACCTGTATTATTTTCATTTAAGTGGGGCTTCATTATTTTGCTCTCAGTGGTCATTGATTCTCCACTGGGAAAAAAAAAGATCTTCTGTGTTTGCTCTCCTCAGATTTGAAAAGACCTGAAGATAAGACTAAATTGGAGCCTTACTCAGGAAACAAAGACACTTCCAAGGCAATTGTTCATCTAATCTGGGAATGTTCATTACCAGTAAATCAAGGAGATTTGCCTGGAAACATTCCCTTATTATGAGCTTTAGATAGAAAGACCAACAGTTAGCACAGACTCAGTGTCCAGATATCTAAACCTCGCTCCACGTTGTACAGTGGGCAGCTTTAAGCAAATCCCTCCCTTCTCTAAGCCTGTTTCCTCAGTTACAAAATGAATGTATTCATGTGATATTTCTGCACATGTCTTAACATTGGAGAGAATGCCAAAGTTGATGACATATTTAAAGCCCTTGGAAAACTGAAGATACTGAACAAACCTAGGTCAGAGTTAGTAAAAGGTGGAATCAAATCTAGAACAGAGCTACCAGCAGCCATAAGAAAATAATAGGGTTTATTCCGACAATCTATGTTTGTGGGCTTGTAAACAGATGCGTATATAAAGTAAGGCTTGTGTTTGAGAAAAAAGGAGGGTAGATTTGAGTTTATTCAGTGGGTGTGTAAATGGAGCCTGCGTCCTTGCCATCACAACCACCACCGTCATCACGTCATCATCACTACCAATGAGTGAGCAACAACTACCTTACAGGCATGTGGCAGGACCCTTCCCTTCATGCTACCGTTTGATTCTCTCAAAAACTCAAGAGGCTTCTCTGTTACTATCCTCATTCAAGAAAGGGGGAAGGAGAGGGTCCAGGAGGTTGCCAGTGGTTCTCAAGCTGGGCTGTGCCTCACAATGATGAGGATTTTTTTTAAGTGCAGATGCAGGCCGGCACGGTGGCTCACACCTGTAATCCCAGCACTTTGGGAGGCCGAGGTGGGAGGATCACCTGAAGTCAGGAGTTCAAGATAAGCCTAACCAACATGGAGAAAGCCCATCTCTACTAAAAATACAAAAATCAGCTGAGCATGATGGTGCATGCCTGTAATCCCAGCTACCTGGGAGGCTCAGGCAGGAGAACTGCTTGAATCCGGGAGGCAGAGGTCACCGTGGGCTGAGATCACACCACTGCACTCCAGCCTGGGTGACAAGAGCGGAACTCCATCTCAAAACAAACAAACACACAAACAAACAACAACAAAAACGTGCAGATGTTTGAGCCTTGACCACTTATGGAACCAGGTCAATCCCAAGCAGCTAAAATTCATGTCCAAGCTCTACAGATGATTTTACTGAGCAGACAGAGTTGCAGATAACTGGGCTAAACACCTTCCCCAGGATGATGCAGCTGGAAGCAAAGCTGAACTCTAACCAAGGTTGGCCACTGGACTCCCGTGTCAGCTCTTAACCACTATTCTGTCTTGTTCCATTGGCTATTTAACAGTCTATTTAACAACTGTCTTTTATTGACTTTAATTAGTTTTTCCACATTCTACGTCTACTGTTAAACTACACTGCAAGATTACTTTTCCCCAGCAACCATTTAGATGTCTTATAATGAATGACTCAGCTCTCAAGGATCTTTTCTAGTCTGACCAACTGCTAGTCTAACTACCCGTGATGAAGATTACAAAATGCATGGGGATGACTGTGGGAACGCATAACCAATGATCAAATAACATCTGTACATTGGTGAAGGGAGTTTTTCATGAGAGGCTGGGATCAACGGGCCCAGAGGCAGCTGTGAAAGCCTATACATGGCTTGGGCCATGGTATAAGCCCGTGTGTTCCCAACTTAAATGTCTATGTGAATTACCTGGAAATCTTATTAAAGTGCAGAGATTGATTCAGCACATCTGGAGTGGGCTCCAGAGTTTACTTCCCCAAGCTCCCAGGTGATGCTAAAGCTGCCAGTTCTTGGGTATAGGCAAGCATGGCCCTAAGACAGCTGTGAAGAGATCCACTCTCAGCAGATTCACAAGGCCAGGGAGTGAGGATCAGACAGTGGGGAGCTGCCTGATCCTCACCCCCTGATCCAGACACGGATCCTGACTGGGGGCAGAAAGCTGGGGAGAACACTCCGAGGTGAGCTATTGAAGTGAAGAAACACCCATGTAGCAGGGGAAGGCACTGCCCAGAAAAGAACCTATTATCTATCATGGAGTGGGAAAGGGTGATGAGTGTGAAAAGCACACTTAAATGCTGAGGAGAGGGCTCGCAGTTGTGTGGTTCTGATAGTGATGCACATTTGGAAGTATTCTGTATGTTCAGGGAGTGAATTCTAGACCAACATTGGTTGAATCAGTGGAGACAGGAGGAGGATACTGCTGGATACTGGGATTCTTACAATGTGAGCCAAGGACCCTGTGGAATGTACCCCCCGGAACACTGGGTCCAGCTCAGATGAATGACACTGCCCCTTGCGATTGCTGAGGTTCTACCCCTACCTGTCAGGTGATAGTATTCTACTTTGAACAGCTACATGGAAATAAACACAGTAACTGGAGCAAAATAACATGTGCTTTGGCTAATTCCATTGGGGAAAGACAGAGTCTAAGACTTTGTAGGTGGAATTGTATAAGGGAGAAAAGATGAAATAACCAGAGCACAGGCTGGGTTTTAATCAGACAGGAGTGTGATGAACCCCTAACTCCAAGAACATCTTAGTAATTTAGACCTGTGGGTAGAATGAATACAAAGAAACTAGATTTTGTGGCCAGGCATGGTGGCTCACGCCTGTACTCCCAGCACATTGGGAGGCCAAGGTGGGCCGATCACCTGAGGTCAGGAGTTCGAGGCCAGCCTGGCCAACATGGTGAAAACTCATCTTTACTAAAAATACAAAAATTAGCTGGGCGTGGTGGCGGATGCTGGTAATCCAAGCTACTCAGGAGGCTGAGGCAGTAGAATCGCTTGAACACGGGAAACAGGTTGCAGTGAGCCGAGACTGTGCCACTGCACTCCAACCTGGGTAATCGAGCGAGACTCAGCCTCAAAAAACGAAAAAAAAAGAAACTAGATTTTGTGCATCCACATTCAGTTCCCTGTCCTAGTAGGCTAGGGAAAAGAAATCTGGGATTGTAGAAGGACAGGGCTCATTCTTTGAAGGATGGCCTGGGACTCTGATAAGTTGACACCTTTGCAGCCCCCTGTTGCCCTCAAGGAGAGGCAAACGACCATAAAATGACTAGGAGAGAAAGCTGGAAGAGAAAGCACCCACAGGACGCATCCAATAAGTCGGGGGTCCCTGACACCAGAAGCATTGTTGCCCGGGGAGAAGTAATGAATAATTGTAGGGCCACCATCAAGACAGGTTAAAACACAGCTGCCTTCAGAGGAGGTGAGCTAAGTAGGAGCTGTGACTATCTGAAGGTCAGCTGCCCTCTGGCCTAATAGGACCTTCCTCACTCAGCTCTGTGGCCGAGTAGAAGGTGGGCCCAGGACTGTAGGAGCTTTTAATTTTCCTCAAGAGGAGCTAAGATGCTGAATTTTTACATCAAATTGCATGTTTTTATTTAAACATTCATTAACAAAATCAAACCTAAAAACAAAAAACACTGGCAGCCAAATAAACTCACAAGGGAGCACAGCGTTGGTGACCTCTGGGCTGTTTTTATGCAAGTTCAGAGAGACAGCATGCGATTTTGGATTGTACCCAGAGGCGGAGGTGCAAGACAGGGCAGGTGCACACAGGGCATCCCTGGCGCTGTCTTCCTCACCTTCCTTCCCCTGCCCTCTCTTCTTAGCACTTCCCAGGGCTCTACATCGTGTTCTACATGCGTGTGGGATTTTCATTTTCTGCCACCCCTCCTCACGACTAGAATAAAACCCCCAGGGGGGCAGAGACCTGTTTGCTAACAGTTGTATCTCTCGTTCTTTGACTGTATCTGGTACACAGTAGGTGTTCAATAAATAGTGGCCCAGTTGAAAAAGAATGACTGGTCTAGGCTCCCATCTACAACATCCAACCCAGGCTGAGCTGGTGTCACAGACCCCTCATTTCAGGGTCTGACATCGAATTCAGAGTAGTTCATGAGGCTGCTGTGGACCAGAGGGATGTAGGATAATCCCTATCCAAAAATGTTCAGAGGCATAAAATGCTCCCAAATCCGCTTTTACTTTGTATTTGTGTGTGTGTGTGTGTGTGAGTGTGTGTGTGTGTGTGTGTGTGTGTGTGTTCTGGTTAAAAAAAAACTGCAAGAGAGGAAGAAAAATACACATCCATCTGTGGTGTATATTCAGCTGTGATCATGAAAATACTAAGTTATTGTCTGAAATCATGTAAAGCAAGAACCTGCGTTAAGGAAGCATAGCTAAGCAAACAGGCTCGGGCCCCCATATCTGCTGACATACAGTGCTATCCTGAGACTGCTGCAAAGCATATGCAAAGCCGTGTTCTCTAAGAATTCTGCACAGTGCAAACAGGCATGAGGGGAAAAAATACTACTAGGGAACTTCTAGTTCTTGCTGAAAAGGAAAATTTTGAGCTCTAAATCTAGCACTATCAAGCAAAAGAGGCATCTGTGGCTGCATATAAAGCTGGTACTCCTTTGCTTGAACAAAATCCCTCAGTATCAGTACTTAAAATAAACAAAGCTCAAAACAGCCAGCTACACACGCATGTTTTTTGGCCACATGCTGCCTGAAGAAAATAGCTATGCAGTGTGCATGCCCTAGTTTAAACCAAGCCTTGAAAACTGCACAGTCTCATTCCTCTCCCGGTCTCCTTTTCTAGACAGAAATACATTTCCCTTTAATGCACAAGTGAGAAAAAAAATATATATGTTTAAAAGACAGTCCAGGCCCTTGATAAAAGCACTTACTTTGAAAGAACAGGACCCACTACGTATTCAAAACGAGCGCCTTCTGAAAGTGCAGGCTCAGAAGGGGTTCAACGGCCATGAATTTGTGCGGGCGGCTCTGGTCCCGCGGGGCAATGCAAGGCCGAGGCTTGCAGCCCGCTCGGCGTGGTCCTCCAGGGGGCTGCGCCAGGCTGGCGCTCCGGAACAGTTACTGGGACAGGCTGTGAGCGACTCAGCAGGACAGTTTTCTTTCTGTGCTGAGCTTGCCGCTTCCTGCCGGGAAAATGTTGGTGGCGGAGTCACACCCAGGGACCGGCCGAGGCTCTGCAGATGACCCGAGTTCTGGCGGAGGTGGGGACGGGCGGCGCCCAGCACCTAGGGGGCAGAGGGCCAGCAGTCCCAGATGAAGACTCACGCCAGGCGATTGGCCTCCTCGCGGGAGCTCCTCGACCCTGCCAAGGGCATGACTCAGCTCACCCAGGGCAGTGCTGGACCACACCATTTATCTCCTAAGGCCCGGGAAAGCCGGGTTCAGGCAGTGGCTGGAGAAGAGCTAGCGGGGATGCAGGGCGGGCCCTAGGTCGGTGGGGTCTGGAGCTCGTGGCCTCACAGGCACACAGATTCAACCCCTTTCTCTTTGGACTCAGACCCTGAAAACTATGAGGTGGGGGACGGGAAACAGGAGGCGATCGGGGAGATGGGGGAAGAGGGGTAGGAGAAGGAGGAGGGAGGGGAAAGCAGCCAGCCTTTCCATGGAGGTCCCAAATCAGTAAGTGTAGAGAATTAATGATGTCCCGATTTTCTGTTGGTGCCAGGATGACAAATCGCAGGGCTAGAAGAGAGGTTTCTCCTGACTGTCAATTTATGTCTGCACGGCATTTTAAACAAAAGCCAGAGATATAGTGGAAGTTTAGCGAAGCTGGCTGTGGCTTCAGACGCCTGAGCATCTACACCTCTGCCTCCTGACACATTCTAGACCCAGGATGTGGCCAGACGAAGGATGCGGTGGGGTTGGGTACGGGGTAGGGAACCTTAGGATCATTTTTAGTTTGGAAGATTTAAGCAAGAACATAAAAGTTCTGGAGCCACAGATTTTCTTTATTGTGTAGAGTATGGGGTGAAGGAAACTGATATGACAAGACCCCTTCTGTGTCAGGAGAGGGGTGTGCCATCAGGAGCTCTGGGGCTCCACCTGAGCCCCCTCGCCGTCTCTAGGTGATTTCCGATGACACACAACCTCTCTGGGTTCCTCACTCTTTCTTTTTCTTCCTCTCCTCCTCTCCTTTCTCTTTCTTCCCTCCCTCCCTCTCTCCCTTCCTTCCTCCCTTCCTTCTCTCTTTTTGTTCTTTCACTTTTTTCCTCTTTCCCTCCCTCCCTTTCTTTCTCTTTTTTCCTCTTTCCCTCCCTCCCTCCCTTCCCCCTTCCTTCCTCTTTCCCTCTCTCTCTTTCCTTCAAGAGCATCTCACTCTATTGCCTAGGCTGGAGTGCGGTGGCACAATTATAGCCCACTGCAGCCTCTAACTCCTGGGCTCAAGCAATCCTTCTGCCTCAACCTCCAGAGTAGCTGCGACTACAGGTGCACTGCCATGCCGGTCTAAATTTTTAAATTTTTATTAGAGATGGAGTCTTGCTATGTTGCCCAGGCTTGCATAGAACTGGGCTCAAGCTATCTTCCTGCTATCCCCCTCCCAAAGTGCTGGGATGACAGGCGTGAGCCACTGTGCCTGGCCTGGGCTTCACTTTCCACATGAGAAGTTATTATGATCCCTCAAATCTTAGTGCCCTGTTCTTTCATATCCTGCTATCTGGCACATGCCCTAAACAGAAGGAAATCAAATAAACCAAGTTTTCCTGCCTATTTATTCCATTGTCCTCCCTTCATTCCTCTACCTTAAGGCAGTAAATTCCACCAAAGGACTACACCTTGGCATTGTAGTCAAAACAGAGCTAAACTCTGAACAGTCCAGAGGAACTGATTTTCTAGTCTTTGGAGAATATAGTACCCATGGAGCTGTGCTTTCTTTTAAGAACAGATTCATTGGGAGGCCAAGGTGGGTGGATCACCTGAGGTCAGGAGTTCAAGACCAGCCTGGCCATCAGGGTGAAACCCCATCTTTAAAAAAAAAAAAGAATGGATTCACTGCCCAGTTGTCAGGATGCTGTCAGCTGACAGCTTCCAGCCACCAACTCCTTCCACTCCACCTATGTTTGAAGGGGTGCTCAGGCTCTTTTTAGGGTACCTTGGCCTAACGCTAAGCCAGGTGGGAGTACAAGGGCCATTGCCACCCAACACGGGGTCTCTGAACAGGCAGTTTTTGCTCCTGAGGGTCCGTTGGGTTGGCAAAGGCTCTGCCAGGCTGCAGCCCTACACAATCCTACTTCCTCCCTTTCCTTTTCACAAGCATTAGTTCTCTCTTGCCCTCTCAGGGACCCAACAGACACAGAGATGCCAGTCATTTGCAATGCATGTTTTGTTTTTGCTCCAAAAAGGATCTTTGATAGGCTTCAGAAAGCCATCTTTGGGTGACAAGACACTTGTTTTTGTAGCATA
The DNA here is from genome assembly GCA_004027715.1 of Plecturocebus donacophilus. Taxonomy (NCBI): domain Eukaryota; kingdom Metazoa; phylum Chordata; class Mammalia; order Primates; family Pitheciidae; genus Plecturocebus; species Plecturocebus donacophilus. Next base: position 10,731 of record PVKP010032161.1, on the reverse strand, counting down.
AAGATCTTCGGCACAGATTTCTTTTTCATTCTCTTATTCACAGACATGGAGAGGTTTAGTTCCCGTCAGGTCTAGCTAGTGTTTCTCAACCAGAAGTGCATACCAGAATCACCCAGAGGCCTTTTCAGTGTGCAAGTACGCAGCCTCCACGTGCAAAGCTGGACTTGGTGGTTTGCAATGTACCCCTGGTTGAGAACCGGTGGTTATAGCATAAAATTCTTTCTTGTTTCAGCCTCTTCCAGAGATGAGCATCTATCCTGCCAAAGATCATTCTAGAAGCTGAAAATATACCGACATTAAGTGGTCAATTAAATGATCCCTAGTTTATTTCTCTTCTTTGTTTTTTTTTAGAGGCAAGGTCTTACTATGTCACCCAGACCAGAATGCAGTGGTGCCATCATAGCTCACTGTAGCCCTCAACTCTTGAATCAAGTGATTCTCCCTGCTTAGCCTCCTCAGTAGCTGGGACTGCAGACACACACCACCATGCCCAGCTAATTTTTTTGGTTGTAGAAATGGGATCTCACTATGTTGCCCAGGCTGTCTCATCCTCCTGGCCTCAAGCGATCCTCCTGCCTTGGCCTCCAGAGCTTAATTCAGATATTTTTACAAGTCCAGCTAGTAGTGCTGCAGACTCATTTCAGAACATGATGCATCTTCTTATAAAATATTAGAGGAAGGTGTAGGAAACCTCAGGATTATTTTGAATTTTGAAGATTTACATGAAAGCACAGAAGTTATGGGGCCATAGATTCCCTTTACCGAGTAAGGCTTGGGGCAAGGAGCTTTTCATTTACCTTCCAGGGAACCTGAAAATAAGGTTGCTGCATCCTGTGCTTTCAGGTTCCCTGTGTCATTGCAGGAGGCTGTACTCATGCTCATGTTTTGTTTCACAAGCTAAGTCCCTGAGAGCATCGGCTGGGGTCCAAGTCTTCTCTTTCATGTTACCAGGTGAGAACTCAACTCACATAAATGTCAGGGGAGAATACCTGGCCTTGTTGCCTGGATCACTGAATAAAACCCCCTATGATGATCTGTGTGCATATCTGGCTTTGCTGTTAGGTTCCAGGAGTTTTATTTCAAGGCAAAGCTTGTATCTGCAGATGCCACAAGCTGAGGTTGTCTAGGACTGAGAAGCCCTAACTTCCCAAGGACACTAGTCCCGGAAAGAAGAAAGAAGGGACATTCTTCCTGAATGTGAAATGCACCCGGAAGGAACTACTTGGTATTTAAAAAATACTTCATACTCTATCTTTAAAGCCAAAGAGAAAACACGGAAGTCCAGGGGGAATGCAGAGAGACTGAGTGCTATGAAAAAACCTCTTAGCAAAAGTTATGCCTTCTCCAAGGGACGGCTGGAGGGTAGAGTAAGCTGAATGAACTGGGGAAATCAAGGCTCTGCTGAACTCTGAGGTGTGAAAACGGCACAGAGGAAGGGGCTCCTGAGCACAAACCACGCTGGGATACTCAAGGAGATAAAGGGGAATTCAAGCGGGTGTGCTGAGCCGGTTCCTGGATGTTTGGCAGCACGGGATTAAGTTCTAACTTAATGCTTCCTGAATCCAACACATGTTATGCTCATTCTTTAAGTGCATTAGGCAGAACTTGTGAATTAAGAGAGCTGCTCTCTGCGTGAGTAAGCAGCAGGGCAATGTGGCAGAGGAGAAGCTGCCTCTGCATGTGAGCGTGGCCTCATCCTGCTGCCTGCTGATGCTGACCGAGGCACACACTGAACATCTCAGGGCGCCCCTCTCGTTCTTGCAGGGTTATTTCAAGGATTAGCTGAATATGCATGTGGATATGCTTAATAAATGTGCAAAGTGCTATGCAAATGTGAGCTTTTATTTATATTTTAGAGAAAAGCCTCATGTCAGTATTGGCTGGATATTACCTGAGCAGCACAGGGCCAGTGGATGGACTCCAGCTCATATAGGCAGAGCTCAGTTGGAATCAATGCTCCTCACTTACATACTAAGAGACTTCAGAGCAGTCACTCAACCCTCTATGACTCAGTTCCCTTGTACATCAAATGGGGAAAATGATCATACTACCTCTCAGGAGAGGAGCTCACGGGGAAAGAGCATTCGGCACAAACCATGATGTACGGTGGCCAGTAAATGTGAGCTGTGACGATGATAAACCTGGGCTGTCACCAAAAGTAAAACAATGACACAGAGGAAGGAGGGGGCCTTGGCAGGACGTCTTAGGGGAGCTGGTGGAAAGCACTTCCAGGGAAAGCCACCTGCTGCAAGGGCCCATCCTAATGAGCCATCAGCCTCCCAGAGGATGACCTGGCTCTGAGTCAGGAGGAGAAGCCATTGCTCTTGTCTCAAGGCCTATTTCCGTCTGTCCATATCAACTGTACAGCAATTACCCACAGACAGCGGAGCTCTCAGCTGCAATTCTGGAAGTAGCATCATAGAGTGTTTCCAGGTACAAATTCACTTGCAACAACTGTACGTTCACATCACACAAAGGGGACTTGACATGCAAAGAACATCATCTCAAAATGGAGCACAGTCAAATTCTGGGGTGGATGCAGGTGGTTGGGAGGGAGGGTGATGGAGCTCAAATGTCCGGCCACACTTGAGATAATTCCTGGGCTGGGCAGCCACATTGGCCCTGGGCTGAGAGGCACATTCCATTATGAGTGGAGTGGGTTTATAATGGAATGACATGGATGGTTTCTTATAATCAGAAAAGCACACTGACCTTCACACTACACAGGTGCAGCAGCATAATGACCCACCACGTGTACGCGCATCAATTCCTGGGGAAAAGTCCAACGAGGTTAACTTAGCGTGTATCCCAAGCAAACAAAATCAGCAACATTACCCACACAAACAACATTGTTCCCTCCACCCCCGCCAAGATACCTGGCTTGGGCAACCGACATGCGAAAGGAAAAATCACACAAGGACCACACTCATTTTGATAAAGTGGATAAAAGTGGCAAGCAACATTATTCTGTGCCTCAAATAATTTGATTTGATTTTAACATTTAAGGAATGAGACTTATGGGCCGAGAAATCTTTTTTTTTTTCTTTTTCAAGAAACAAGGATTTGGTGTGGGTGTTTGTGGGGAAGGAGAAGTTCTGCTCTCCCAGCCATCTAAGAAAGCTACCTAAAAGCATCCTCACATACGATCCACTCCTGAAGCTCCCTCAACCACAAGGGAAGGGGATCTACAATTAAACTGCTGAAAATTCACTGGCTGTTTCAGTGCCCTGACTCCCTCGGGCATTTATGCAGACGGGAAACACTCATGAAGCGCCGTTCCCTTCCACTTGTCCTGTGGAGTGTCTGTCACCACAATCAACTTAGCACCATTGGTCACACCACTGGCACTTGAGAACTACCACATCCAAAATTAGCATGCAGGACTTGAGCAGAGATGCCAGCCATGGGGAAGTTGCAGATGGCATCATCTGTCAGGGTATTGTTTTGGTTCATGAGTCTTTATTCTGATTGTATAACCTCATCTTCCTTTGGAGCCATAGTCACCATGAAAATAATCAATATCCCTGATTCCAGAAAAAAAGCAGTCTATGATGTCAGCATTCCCAAACCCCAAGGAAACCTGAAGCTTTGCTGACAAATGAATTCGTGTAAGAAATGAGTAGCAAGCTTGCATTCTGGGTGCAGAGATTATGTTCTCAAGCCTGGTCCCAGCAGATCTGAATAAAAGAGGGAGAGAATTCAACACTCACTTACTGAGATCCTGCTCTGTGTCAAATACCCTGGTGGATGCCACTGGACTTCTCAGTGGTGACGTGTGCCGTGCAGCACGCTTGCCCCTTCCCGCTCCCTGCTGTGGCCACTGGCTTCCTGGCTGCTTCTCAGACTGCCCCAGCTCTGCCCCCTCTGCAGGCTCCCCTGCACTGCCTTCCCCCTTGGAGAAGGGCCAGCCGGGAAAAGATGCAGGAGAAACACACCAGGCCCATGTCCCTGCCTCTGGCCTCAGTCACCACGTGAACATCAACAACTCCCCAATTTCTGTGATAGCTCAGATCACTCATCTGATGTCCAAGCCCAGTCCCCAACCACTGGAGCATCATGCAGCCACCCAAGCACCGTGCAAGAAAAACTCAGGGTCTTTATTCCTAAGCCTGAGCCTCCCTTAAAAGCCCAGCCTTAGTCATGCTTCCTCTGCCACTTAGAATTCCCTGTCAGGAACTTGGACAGCTTTCTCCAGTCCTCTTTCTCTATCCTTTTTGTCCAACCAAGCAACTGAGTTCATCTGCTCTTACCTTTTAATGGTTCCAGAATTAATCTACCTCTCACCATTCCTGCTTCCTCTAGCATGGTCCAAACCTCCTTCTCCCACACAACTCCCATGGAGCCTAACTGGCCTCCTCGTTTGCACCCTTGCTCTTAATACATTCTCCACAATGGACAGAACACTTTATTGAAAAAGGAAACCTGATGTCACCCTCCCTTGTTTTAGTGGCTTCACACTTCCTTTAGGCTAAAGCTCTAATTACCGGTTTGAGACTTATTTCATACAAACATGGGAAGGGGATCTGGCCCTCCCTCCTCCCCAGCCTCACTGCTGCCTCCCTCCTCCTGACCGGTGACATTCTGGCCACTTGGGAACCCTATGGTCTCCAGAGGCATTTATTTCTCCCTCCTTGGAGACTCCAGTGTGCTGCTCCTGCTGCCTGATCTGAGCTTCCCTCAGCTCTTCCTCCTCCACACCCCTCACTCCTTGGCCTCCCCTGTGCTCCCCCTTCCCCCATGACGGAGGCCCGGGAATAGTACCCTGTAGTTATTATATTTTGACAGTTTTAAAAATAATTCTAATGAACTATTTATGTATATATTTGTTTAATGTCTATCTTGCAAAATTGACTCAGAATTCTCTGGGAGCTGGGACTGCCATCCTCAGCACTTAGCACAGAGCCTGGTGCAGGGTGTGCTCACTGTCCTAAGTCAAATGTTGATCCAATTAATTAAACACACACACATACATTAGGAGAGTACACAGAAGAGGAAAAAAAGACCACTCAAATAGGATGTTCAGACGTTATCTATTTAGCACTGGGGATACTGGTGTATTTCACTTTACAGTTTACTAACTGTTTAACTGCAAAATGTGACTCTGGAAATACAAGGGAATGAGAGCAGAAGTGGAGACTTTATAAAGAAGGTGAATGGGGTCCAAAAGGATCTAGCTCCAGATCCTGAAAGCTTACCCCACCCCACCAAAGAGGACCCGATGGAACCCTCTTCCATCAGGAATAAACTGGAGCCCAAGGAAACTAAATAATCAGATGGGGAGCAAATGACCTGTCTACACGAAAGCCGCCTGATAAGTACTTCTACTTCCTGCTCTCAGCCCGCCTTCAGCTACACAGATCTGCACGGCCTCTCGCTTCTGCCGTATGGGGTCCGACCTGATAGCAGTGAACGAGTGCACAGATTTCAAGTAGAGGAAATTCCCAGGAAATGGCAAGGGACAGTATTAGGAATCAACAAAGTACTGCTTTAAAATAACCTGAGATTAGATGATTCTTCCTTCAGGAAAGGCACAACCGGTTTATACACAGCTATACACAGCCAGTTCCTCTGTTGAACTCAAGTGGCCATGACCCTCGGGAAAATCCTCTAGGAGTGCCTGGCACAGGGCAGCAGGAAGTCATGTGGTACGGTCCCTCTGCAGACCCTTGCAGCACAGTGACAGGAGAGCAGGGTGGTGTTGGAGGCTTAGCCCTGCCTGAGGCCGCTCCTCCATAGTCCTGGCTACTGCCCCCTGCTCATGCCCTGCAAACCTCTGGCACCTCTCTAGAGCCCTGAGACTCAATCATCTGACAGGGCCTCTCACTACTCATCAACGCTGACTGGCAGTGACACCACCTCTGAGGCCTGATGCTCTGCCACAGTCGCTAGGTCACCTGAGTAGAGTTAGGATTATTAAAAATCAAATGAACCAAGCAAGATGTTACTCCTGGGCCAAGATTGATCTGTCCCTACCCAAATGAACTAAGATTAAAAACCACATAACAGAAAGCACAATGTTACCCTTCAGACCACGCTGTGATTCATCACAGGCTAAAACAAACGGTTTCATTGTTTGCTTCCCTCGTCTTTCATTCAGTCTGTCGTCTGGTAAGTGGAGGATTTTTTGAGGAAGAGGTCAAGATCATTCATGGGTGGAATACATAAAAGCTAGCAATATAAAGGATGACATTTAAAAAATAACTTTTTCCCCTAATGATAGAAACAAAGTACATTTGCTTTTGAAAATCCAAGCCATACAGACAACAAACAATATGACGAAAGGTCCCTCAGAACTTCACCCTAAAACAAAGCCAGAGGTCCTGGTTAGGTAAGTTTCTCTTTTCTATGGGGTGGTTTGAGGGAGGCCCAGCCAACATGCTGCCTTTTTGGGGGAATGTGTCCTTACAGGGCTGGGCCTCTAAGAGGACATCACAGCTAAGAAGCCCTGGAGTGGCTGGTCCTCGAAGGGGGTTTGTGATATTTAAAAATGATTTACACTTATTTTAAGTGACTGTATCTGATATTCCCAGAAAGCTGGTCAGCTAGGGCAATCGCCCTCACAAAAGACTACCATTGTGACTATCAATTATTTTAAGTTGTCCTAAGTATGGACAATTGGCCTGTAGGATCTGTGAGTTTCAGCAGGAGATGCCAAGTTGTAGAGATATTTAAAGACATACAATTCCTATTTCAGTGACCTAAAACCCCCAAGGAAATTTATACCTCTCCTCTTCTTTCAGGCAAAGACCCTAGCCCAGTGTTTGCCATCTGATGGCTATTTGCTGACAGACTGACCAACCTGGTACAAGAAGGAAAGAAAAGTCTGGGTGCGCGTTGCCGTATATGTGGTTAATTCTAGAAACGTCACACCCGACGCCCTTGCAACAACAAAGTAAGCTCCGTTGTACATATTTTGAAGGGGATTTTAAAAAACATTCTTCTTAGAGATCGGAAAATTACATTTGCTAATTTAATAAAACTATTCTTTGTTGAGACAGCACAGGAGGTGGATGAAGAGTTTCACTGGAGCGTCTTCCTTTTGCAGGTGTTGCAGCAAGTGTTCATCCGCCGTCAGCCAGCCTGGACAGCTTGCCAAGAAAGCAGCAGTTTGGTCTCATGTTGGAAGTTCTGCTTTGAACTCTGTGACTTTGATTCCATCCTCACGACTTGGGGTATGACTGATTTTGCTTTGTCCCAATCTATTTTCTTTCAGTCCCTTGATTTGATCCAATGCCGATTTTCAGGAGATATGAAATTTACTGCCATATAACATGATGGTATTATTGTCACTGAATTCATTTTCCTGGGAGGAGATCTCTTTGTGATTCAATAGCATTATTTTCTGTCAGCAATGACTTACGATGCCTTCCAAATTCCCAGGCCCCTTCACTATGACAGATCCTCCTCTTAAATTCAAGCGAAAAAAAGTCTTTGACAAATAGTCTAGGCTTTACTTGAAGAACATGAACTTAGTGGTATAGCCAGTGAGCTATTCCTTTTTTAAGGTATTTATTTTACTCATATATCTTTCATTTTCATTCATTCATATATGTATTCACTTCTCTAGCATATCCATGACTAAACAATGACACACAGGGAGAAAAGAAAGATGCCTTCACTTTAAACTTCCACATTCCCTAACTTCCCATTTGACATTTTCTTCCCAACCTGAGGAACCCATCCTTGTCCTTAGATGACTGGTCCAAAGATATCCAGTTTGTCCCTAGAGGAACAGTTCTAACTCCATAACCAGGCGACATAAATATGACCACCTGTGGGTGTGGCACCCTCCTCCCCACACTTTACTCCTTAGACTCCAGTTCTGAGCACCAGAAAGAAAAGTCACATGAGAAGTAATGCTGGGTCCTGGAGCCAAGGTGGTAAGAACAGGGGTGGGGACAGCTTCTGGCCAGCACCCACTCTGCGGCCAGCATCATGGCCATGAGCTGGGACCCTTCCCCACCAGTTGCATCCCTCCCAGTGCAGCACTTTCTTGCTGCTCAGCCCAGAGCTGTTTGCTTTCTTCCCTAACCTTCATGTTTCATCCAAGGTACATCTGTGATGGGCAAACACACATAATAGAACTCCATCCTTGAATAACTCCACAACAAAGCTGTCTTCTAAGAATAATAGCTAATCCCAGGGTGTTTTCATTAAAAACAGATTTCAGTGACAGACTATCAAAATATTTTCCTTGTACAAAAAGCAATATGATAGGGCAGAATTACGCAAAGCGTACAGGCTTCACTCTGCCCCGAGCAACCAATGGCCGTCTCCCATTGGCTTCAGTATCTCATTTATTTCCTGTCACGGGTGTGCAAGCAAACTAAGTCCTACTCAGTGCTTTTGCAGGCTCCAAGTGGAAAAAAAAAAAAAAGACTGGTGAACTGCATTTCTGCCTCTATTTTCAAAATCCATCACCAGTTATCCTTGAGGGGTGGGGTTTTGTGTTCTTAGGGAGTAGGAGAGGTATTATCTAGCAAAGCAGGCTCAGAGTCACCCAACATGCATTGACTATCTCCTACATAGCTGGCATCATTTTGGGCACTGCAGATACAGTGGTGAATGCTCATCGCTAGCATTTATGTGATTTCCCATGTGCTAGGAACTGTTCTGAGTGCTTTACACATATCAACCCATTTGATCCTCGCAATAATCTAGCGAGGCAGTTGCTATGACTGTCTACACTTTACAGAGGAGGAAACTGAGACATGGAGAGTGTCTGTCATATGCCCAATGTCACGCAAGCAGTAAGGAGCAGAGGCAGATTCAGAGTCAGGCACCTGGGTCCAGAGTCCCATGCTCAGTGGCCCACTCCACAAAGACTAGTGTGGTCCCTGCCCCTCAGGAGGGAAGACACACCTCCTCGCTAGCTTACTGTGAGGATCAAATGGGTTAATATGTGTAAAGTACTCAGAACAGTGCCTGGCACATAGGAAATCACATAAATGCTAGTGACAAGGGTCCTGTCCAGTGATTTACATTTTATTTTGGTTAGAAATACTTTTAAGACACTGATGGCAATGTCCCTTCTCCCCAGAACCTCTGAAGCCCCAGCTTCCATTAGGCAAACAGTCCACTTTCCCTCCCTCCCTCCCTCCCTTCCTTCCTTCCTTTCTTCCCTCCTTCTCTTCTTTCTTTCTCTTCCTTCCTACCTTCCTTCCTTCCTTTTTCTTTCTTTCCTCCCTCCCAACCCCCTTCCTTTCTCCCTTTCTCCCTCCCTCCCTCCTTCTCTTCCCTAGTTTTCACTTTATCTTATAGTCTCTTCTTTCTGAAATTTATCATTGGGTATAATTAACGTTTTGTTTCATTTACTATTGTGAAACGAAAATAAATCTTGGGAACCCCAAATCACTAAGCCAAGGGAATAGTCAAGCTGGCAACTACAGCAGGCAAACCTACTTCCCATTTTATTCCTAATTAAGGCAGCTACAGAGATTTTTTTAAAAGTTACATACCTCCCTCATAATTTGCCCACAGGAAATTTCTTGTGGGCCTCAAAATCTTTACCCTAAAACAGTTCTGTTGAATTTCACCCTGCCAATGTGAACTGATAGCTGATCTTCACAGCTCACCTGAGAAAAATGCATATTTGATTGCTTCCTCTGCCCTATTATGTTTATGTAAAAATGCAGGTTCACTAAGCCAGACTAAATTGAGTGTTCAGTGAAAGGCTGATCAAGGACTCAAAAGAATGCAATCTTTTATCTCTCATCTACCTATGACCTGGAAGATCCTGCTTCCAGTTTTCCCACCTTTCCGGACCAAACCAATGTACATCTTATATGTATTGATTGATGTCTCATGTCTTTCTAAAATGTAAAGAAGCAAGTTGTGCCCCACCACCTTAGGCACATGTCCTCAGGACCTCCTGACACCGTCATGAGTGCAGCCTTAACCCTGCCAAAAGAAACTTCCTAAATTGATTGGGACTTGTCTCAGACCCTCAGAGTTCACACTGTTTCATTTTAGTTTTCCCCCAGGAATAGTTTTCCAAATCACTTAATAATTTAAGTAATTACTTAAATAATGATATATATTAAGTAATCACTTAATATATCATAGTATATGAAATTTCTTATTAATGTGTATCTATTTCAGGACTTTACTCCCATTGATCTTTCTGGTCATATGCCCACACATGGAGTTTTAGTGTTTGCATGTGTGTATATACATGGACAAATGCATATAAACATACGTACTATATATTTATTATACATATCACATTGGCTAGTACAGGTGCCCCCTTTATTAATTTTGTTTTCTCATTTTTATAAAAGAGATGGAATCTCGCTATGTTGCCCAGGCTGTTCTCAAACTCCTGGGCTCAAGTGATCCTTCTCGCTCAACCTCCCAAAGTGCTGGGATTACTGGCCTGAACCACCGCACCCAGCCCTTCGTTAATTTTTTAAATAAGGTCTCTTTTCAGGTTTGCATTTTTGTCCATCTAGAATCCAGAGAGCTGGTTGCTCTGGGCCCAGGGGAGTGTGCTGGGTGTGCAGAAGAATGCCACCCACACCCACACTCAGGGCTCCCCACCAAAATGCCAGGACAGCCCAATACTTAGATCCATTGGCCATCCTCCAGAACATAAAAACTCATGTATTTTGTTAGTGGTATTAAATTAAACTAACAAATGAATCTGGGAAAGTGTCGCACATTAAGTTATCCATCCAGGAGCACCATGTCTCTGTAGGTATTAAATTCCTGTTTTTATTTATTTATTTTTTT
>PVKP010032160.1:0-26225 GCA_004027715.1 Plecturocebus donacophilus | reverse complement strand
ACATTTCAACAGCTGAATCAATCAAGCAGAAGAAAGGATATTAGAGATAGAAGATCACATCAATAAAATGAGAAGGCAAGATTAGAGAAAAAAGAGTGAAAAAAAAATGAACAAAGCCTCCAAGAACTATGGGATTATGTGTAAAGACCTAATCTATGCTTGATCAGTGTACCCAAATGTGACAGGGAGAATGAATCCAAGTACACTCTTCAGGATATTATCTAAGAGAACTTCCCCAACTTAACAAGGCAGGCCAACATTCAAATCCAGGAAATACAGAGAACACCATGAAGATATTCCTCAAGAAGAGGAACTCCAAGGCACATAATTGTCAGATTCACCAGGGTTGAAATGAAGGAAAAAATCCTAAGGGCAGCCAGAGAGAAAGGTCGAGTCACCCACAAAGGAAAGACCATGAGACTCATAGTGGATCTCTCAGCAGAAACCCTACAAGCTAGACAGGAGTGGGGGCCAATATTCAACATCCTTAAAGAAAATAACTTTCAACCTAGAGTTTCATAACCAGCCAAATTAAGCTTCATAAGTGAAGGATAAATAAAATCCTTTATAGACAAGCAATTGCAGAGAGATTTTGTTGCTACAAGACCTGCCTTACAAGAGCTACTGAAGGAAGTACCAAACATAGAAAGAAAACTAGTGCCAGCCACTGCAGAAACATACCAAATGGTAAAGAACAACAACACAATGAAGAAACCACGTCAACTAATGGGCAAAACAATCAGCCAGTAACAAAATGGCAAGATCAAATTCAAACATAACAATATTAATGTTGAATGTAAATGGCCTAAATGCCTCAATCAAAAGACACAGACTGGCAAACTGAATAAAAAGTCAAGACCCTTCAGTGTGCTGTATTCAGGAGACCCATCTCACGTGCAAAGTCTCACATAGACTTAAAATAAAGGGATGGAAGAAGATTTAGCAAGCAAATGGAGAGCAAAAAAAGCAGGGGTAGCAATCCTAGTCTCTGATAAAATGGACTTTAAACCAACAAAGATCAAAAGAGACAAAAGGACATTACATGATGGTAAAAGGCTCAATGCAACAAGAAGAGCTAACTATCCTAAATATATATGCACCCAATGCAGGAGAACCCAGATACATAAAGCAAGTTCTTAATGCCCTACGAAGACACTAAGACTCCCATACAATAACAGTGGGAGACTTTAATACTCCACTGACAATATTGGACAGATCAAGGAGACACAAAGTCAACAAGGATATCCAGGACTTGAACGCAGATCTGGACCAAGCAGACCTAATAGACATTTACAGAACACCCCACCCCAAATCCACAGAATACACATTCTTCTCAGCAGCACATTGCACTTACTCTAAAATTGACCACATAATTGGAAGTAAATCACTCCTCAACAAAAGCAAAAGAACAGAAATCATAACAAACAGTCTCTCAGACCACAGCGCAATCAAATTAGAACTTAGGATTAAGAAAAGCACTCAAAACCGCACAATCACATGGAAACGGAACAACTTGCTCCTGAATGATGAATGGATAAAAAATGAAATGAAGTCAGAAATAAAAATGTACTTTGAAACCAACGAGAATGAAGACACAACATACCAGAACCTACGGGACACATTTAAAGCAGTGTCTAGAGGGAAATTTATAGCAATAAATGCTGACATGAAAAACAAGAAAAGATCTAAAATCGACACCCTATAATCAAAATTGAAAGAGCTAGAGGAGCAAGATAAAAAACACTCGAAAGCAAGCAGAAGACAAGAAATAATTAAGATCAGAGCAGAACTGAAGGAGATAGAGACACAAAAACCCCTTCCAAAAATCAATAAATCCAGGGGCTGGTTTTTTGAGAAGATTAAGAAAATAGACAGATCTCTACCTACACTAATAAAAAAGAAAACAGAGAAGAATCAAATAGATGCAATAAAAAATGATAAAGGGGATGTCACCACTGATTCCACAGAAATACAAAATACCATTAGATATTACTACAAACAGCTCTATGCACATAAACCAGTAAATCTGGAAGAAATGGATAAATTCCTGGACACTTGCACACTCCCAAGACTAAGCCAGGAAGAAGTTGAAACCCTGAATAGACCAATAACAAGGTCTGAAGTTGAGGCAGCAATTAATAGCCTAACAACCAAAAAAAGTCCAGGTTGAGACAGGTTCATACCAGATGTACAAAGAGGAGCTGGTACTATTCCTTGTGAAACTATTCCAAACAATACAAAAAGAGGGAATCCTCCCTAACTCTTTCTATGAGACCAACACCATCCTGATACCAAAATCCAGCAGAGACACAACTAAAAAAGAAAATGGCAGGCCAATATCCATGATGAACATTGATACAAAAATCTTCAATTAAATACTGGCAAATTGAATCCAACAGCACATCAAAATGCCTATTCACCATGATCAAGTAGGTTTCATCCCGGGGATGCAAGGCTGGTTCAGCATATGAAAATCTATAAAATGTAATCCACCACATAAACAGAACCAAAGACAAAAAACACATGATTATCTCAATAGGTGCAGAGAAAGCCTTTGACAAAATTCAACAGCCTTTATGCTAAAAACTCTCAATAAACTAGGTATTGATGGAACATATCTCAAAATAATAAAAGCTATTTACAACAAACCCACAGCCAATATCATACTGAATGGGCAAAAACTAGAAGCATTCCCTTTAAAAACACACTAGACAAGCATGCCCTCTCTCACCACTCCTATTCAATATAGTATTGGAAGTTCTAGCCAGAGCAATTAGGCAAGAAAAAGAAATAAAGGGCATTCGATTAAGAAAAGAAGAAGTCAAATTGTCCCTATTTGCAGATGACACAATCATATATTTAGAAGACTCCATCATCTCAGCCCAAAACCTCCTTAAGCTGATAAGCAACTTTGGCAAAGTTTCAGGATACAAAATCAACGTGCAGAAATCACAAGCATTCCTATACACCTCCACTAAACAAACAGAGAGCCATATCATGAGCAAACTCCCACTTACAATTGCTACAAAGGGAATAAAATATCTAGGAATACAACTAACAAAGGATGTAAAAGAGTTCTTCAAGAACTACAAACCACTGATAAAGGAAATAAGAGAGGACACAAACAGATGGAAAAACATTCCATGCTCATGGTTAGGAAGAATCAATATCATTAAAATGGCCATACCACACAAAGTAATTTATAGATTCAATGCTATCCCCATCAAGCTACCATTGACCTTCTTCACAGAACTGGAAAAAACCACTTTAAACTTCATATGGAACCAAAAGAGAGCCACATAGCTAAAACAATCCTGAGCAAAAAGAACAAAGCTGGAGGCATCACACTACCTGACTTCAAACTATACTACAAGGCTACAGTAATCAAAACAGCATGGTACTGGTACCAAAACAGAGATATAGACCAATGGAACAGAACAGAGGCCTCAGAAGCAACACCACACATCTACAACCATCTGATCTTTGACAAACCTGACAAAAACAAGCAATGGGGAAAGGACTCCCTGTTTAATAAATGGTTTTGGGAAAACTGGCTAGCCATATGCAGGAAGCTGAAACTGGACCCCTTCCTTATACCTTATACAAAAATTAACTCCAGCTGGATTAAAGACTTAAACATAAGAACTAACACCATAAAAACCCTAGAAGAAAACCTACACAACACAATTCAGGACATAGGCACAGGCAAGGACTTCATGACTAAAACACGAAAAGCAATGGCAACAAAAGCCAAAATAGACAAATGTGATAATTAAACTTAAAAGCTTCTAAACAGCAAAAGAAACAATCATTAGAGTGAACTGGCAACCAACAGAATGGGAAAAAATTTTTGCAATCTACCCATCTGACAAAGGCCTAATATCCAGAATCTACAAAGAATTAAAGCAGATTTATAAGAAAAAAAAATCCATTCAAAAGTGGGTGAAGATATGAACAGACACTTTTCAAAAGAAGAGATATATGCAGCCAACAAACATATGAAAAAATGCTCATCATCATTGGTCATTAGAGAAATGCAAATCAAAACCACATTAAGATACCATCTCACATCAGTTAGGAGGGCGATCATTAAAAAATCTGGAGAAAACAGATGTTGGAGAGGATGTGGAGAAAAAGGAGTACTTTTACACTGTTGATGGGAGTATAAATTAGTTTAATCATTATGGAAGACAGTGTGGTGATTCCTGAAGAATCTAGAAATAGAAACTCCATTTGACCCAGTAATCCCATTACTGGGTATATACTCAAAGGATTATAAATCATTCTATTATAAAGACACATACACACATATGTTCATTTTGGTGCTCTTTATGATAGCAAAGACCTGGGACCAACCCAAATGCCCATCAATGATAGACTGGACAAAGAAAACGTGACACATCTACACCATGGAATACTATGCAGCTATAAAAAACAATGAGTTTTTGTCCTTTGTAGAGACATGTATGAACCTAGAAACCATCATTCTCAGCAAACTGACACAAGAACAGAGAACCAAACACTGCATGTTTTCACTCATAGGCAGGTGATGAACAGTGAGAACACTTGGGCACTGGGAAGGGAACAACACTCACAGGGCTAGGTGTGGGGGTGGAAGGAAGGGGAGCAGAGAAACAGTGGTGGGGCAGGGAGGATGGGGAGGCATAACACTGGGAGAAATGCCTGATGTAGGCCAGGTGGGGAGTGGTGACAGCAAACCATCATGGCATGTATGTACCTAAACCATCCTGCAGGATGCAGGATGTGCACATGTACCCCAGAGCCCAAAGCACAATTAAAAAAAAAAAGCACCCTCAACACTAATGATACTAAAAAGTTTCACATAACTCATCCAGTTAGTTATTTATGTATCTGTCTATCTTGAGTGAGTCATTCTGCATACAGACAAGAGTGGGGACACCAAACTCAGACCTCAATTTGAACCGTAGCTCTACAGTCTTAGAGAAATTAATTTCACTAAGACTCAATTTCTCTACCTGTATAAGAGGGCTAACAAATGTGCATACCTCACAAAGTTGTATCTAAAGAAAGTAATGAATGTAAAACAACTAGCTCAGTGCCTGGCAGGTGACATTATTATTATTATTTTGTTGTTTTGTTTTGAGATGGAGTCTTGCTCTGTCACCCAGGCTAGAGTGAAGTGGCGCTCACTGCAACCTCTGATTCCTGGGTTCAAGCAATTTTTCTGCCTCAGCCTCCTGAGTAGCTGGAACTATAGGCCTGGGCCCCCACACCCAGTTAATTTTTGTATTTTTAATAGAGATGGGGTGTCACCATATTGGCCAGGCTGGTCTCAAACACCTGACTTCGTGATCTGCCTGCCTCGGCCACAAAGTGCCGGGATTACAGGCATGAGCCACAGTGCCCAGCCCATTAAATATTTTTTAACATCATTTTTAATGGCTGCATGGTAGCCTATCCCATTGTATAGTATCAAGACCCCTACTGTTGTATATTTAGTTTGTTTATTTTTTAAATTAACACAGTATGATAATCCTTATTGTTACATTTCTGCATATACACATTGACTGATTCCCTAGGGTAAATACTTATTTCATGAAAATTATTATTTCTCCCAGAAGGCTGTAACTGCTATAGAGTTAATAGATATAAAGTGTTTAGTGCCTTAAACATACCAGGCACTATGGATCAGGACTTGTGCAATTTCCTCCATTTTTCAGTGAAACTAAATTTTTGACAAAGTTGTTTTCAAATGATTTGTCTGTATTCTATTTTCTAAGCCTTTTGATGTCTGGAAATGAGTTTCTTATAGCCTTTCCACATGAAAGACACGGTGATTCATTAATAAATTTTTGGTTTACAACCATCCCCATTGCCTCAAAACTGTGTGGTTGTAACTATTATAGTCAGTAATTTGAGTAATACTGAACGTTTTCAATCTACCTGATTTTTTAAGTCTCCTTTTACTAATCTGCTTTTTTTCTGGTAGAAAAATGCAAAAAGGTCACAAACAGACCATTTGCAAAACAAAACAAAAGAAAACCCACATAAAGCAAATTATTGCAAATAAGGGAAAAAGTGTAAATTAAAACAACATATTATTTTCGGTCTCTAACAAGTTACCAAATATTAAAATAAAATTACACAATTCTGTGGCAAATATTTGGAAAAGTCTACATTCTTATTTCCACTGGTGAAAATGCAAATTGCTATGGCCCATCTAGAATATGCTTTGGCAATTTTCTATACCATTTAACCATAAAATTTACTTTTAGAAAGTTATACTAATCTGTAAAAAAATTTTAGGTATAATATTTACAGTTGGGTTTGTTGCAATCAAAAATTGAAAAACCACATAAATGTCAAAATGAGATTTCATATGTAAATGAAGGCAGAGCTCTCATGAATGCAATTAGTGACCTTAAAAAAGAGGTGCTGGAGAGGTGTTAATCCCTTCTGCCAGAGGAGGACACAGCAACGAAGCACTATGCAAGAAGCAGAGACTGGGTTGTCACCAGACACTAAATCTGCTGGTGCCTTAATCCCTTGGACTTGGACTTGTCAGCCTCCAAAACTGTGAGAAATAAACCTCTATTATTTAGAAATTACCCAGTCTAAGGCATTCTCATATAGCAACAGGGACAGACTAAGACTCTTTTGCTTGTTTGTCGTACTTTGTATGTTTTTATTTTTCTAAAGTTTATTTATAGGATTAAAAGCTTAAAATGATCATGATAGGAAGCTACATCTATTTATAATTAGCATATAACTAAATTCTTTCCCATTTTATACATCTTTAGTTTACCTGTAAGATTTTATTTCCTTAGAAAAATGTGCTTTTAAAACAAAACAAAGGACTATAAATTATTTCAAACCTTGGAGCACTACATATTACACAATTTATACATTGATACATGGTCTCCATAGAACTGAAATATCTATAAATCTATGATAAGTGGCATGGCTATAGAAAGGAACAGAGAAAGTAGCCCATTCTGTTATGATGAGTGTAATTACAGTAGCAATCATGGACATTATCTGGGTTGCGTTTGCCATCCAATACCTTCATATCACAAATTAAAATCATTCTCTCAGGAAACAATCACAGGGTATTTTTCATTGTATCTTCATGAAGACAATTTATTCAAATCATTTTTTGGAGAAAAAAATACTAAAATAAACAAAACAATAGCAGAGGAAAGATAAAAGTGAAAATTTGCATTCAGCCTGGAGAGAAACAAAGCAGAAGGAGACTTAAGTATAGAAGTGTGGATCTTCATTTGGATCTTGGCCAAAATTCAATATTTGCTAAAACTCTGAGTATCTTCTGACAAGATCTAAATTATGTAAAGCATTGCTCTAGGTTAGAAGTCCAAATCAATTCATATTTCCACTGCTTATCAGACACTTTAAGGATCTATATGCTAGTTTAGTGGTTTTAATAATGCAAGAATCCAGTGATCTATGCTAGGAAGGAAATGTTTTCATTCAAAGTCAACACCATTAATTTTTCAGTAGTCATTATTGCTGTAATGAACCATTTCTTATAATGTTTAGATGCTCTAGATATGGGGTTAACTTACGATAACAATTTAAATACTGAAAAAATTCAACCAAATGAAATAATTCCTCACACTTTTGCTTCTCTCTTTTTTTCCTGTTTGTTTTCTTCAACACATGATAATGTCTAGACCAAAAAAAAAAAAATGGCCTTGACCTAGGAAATCACAAAGATTATTCAGTCTTTTAAATATATTATCAGATGCTGAACTTTCTAATTCCAATCCCTTCTTCCTATGGTGAAATCACACATGAAAATATTCAATTATAAATGTTATGAACAATGGACTCCTCTAATGTGTGCTTCAAAGGTTAAACATTTCTGCATAGCAAAGAATAATTTTAAGAAAAAGAGTTGTAAGTTTCTGGGGAAAATGGTAATTTGATCATAGTGATTTGACCCTGATTTCTTCTAAGAAGCTTACTAAAATAGCAAGACACACACACATACACATGCACACGCATGCATGCATGGGCACAAATGTGTGAGAAATTATGTTTGATTTTGGTTAACTTTTTTCAGTGTATAAATTGTTATCATAATATCACACACGTGTGTGCATGTGTGTTTTTATTGGAAATATATTTAAATCGTTGTTATACAAGAATCAATGCAATGTAAGCTGAGAGCAACTCACAGTCCTTCCTAAGGTAGCATACATATTTTTTAGGGAGTAAGAAAAGATCCTAGCAGCACACTACCAAAAACACCCTTAATTTGAAGAATCAAACTTGGAAGCAAGGACAGGCTACGGGACCAATGTGCAGTAATCCTCTTGAAGCTCACAAACACTCCTCTAAAACATTTATAAGTACAAAATTAAAAATAAAAGTCCATAAAAGGAAAGAACACAAAACCAGCCTTAAGCATCTCCTCCCAACATGTATCTGCAGAAAATGATGCCACCAATTTTTTAGAAAACATTATTGTTTCCCAAGATGCTATAGTTAACCAATTCATCCTTTAAGTGATTGCTTCTCTTACCAATGTTACCTATTTTTGTTGTAAGAGTTCAGCTGATATGAAAAGATAGAGGGTATAGTTAGTGCTGGCCTTGCATTGTCATCCAGAACAATACAAGTGAACAGAGAAGCTAAAAATGTACAAAGTGGTCTTTGTTCTATTACCTTTCAAAATTTTTGTCAAGACATTAAACACTCATTTACTATTGGTAATAAATTTATATGGGAAGAAAAAATTAGTAAAGCCTAGTATTTATTTGGTACAGTATAACTTAAAACATTAAAAGTATTGAAAACTAAAGTGTTTTATTTCTTTGCAAAAAAAAAAACTTATCAAGAGTAGATTAAATAGTGCTTGCCTTCCTTTCATGGTATAACTTACTATAAGGAGCAAGCATCTTTACTATGCTTTGGTGAATTATGCTCCTTTCTAAATATGTATCATCTTCCAACATTCACTGTAGTTTCAATGTTGTGAAATATCTCTGAATGTTCCTTTAATGTGAAGTTTTTTTCTCAGTAACACTTCTACTAGAACACATTTTTTTTTCATACAACCACTTTCCTCATTTATATCAGTAAGTTAGCTAAATTGCTCTGGCTCCTTAACTAGAATAATTGGAACAGTGACAGTGTCTATAGTCCCATGGTTAGTTATTTATTCTATAACTCCATTTATGTTAAATGTATACTTTACTTCCAGTGTTATCATTTTTGTTTTTGCAGCACTTTCACCTTTGTTGGCTGATTCCTCTTTACAAGAATTATTTATTCTGTAAAATGTCATGGATTTATAAATAGGAGACAAGCAGCCAGCATAACTCTGTGCTTTGCTGTCTATGTGTAAACTGAGTACCAGGTACACAGTTACTGCACAAGTCACTGCAGAGTTCGAAAGAAGTGATGTGATTTGTCATGGATTAAGATCTGTATCTGTTCTGTAGAATTAACAGCTAGCAATAAAGTTCATACTTTATGCAATTACAGTTATAATAAATGGTAACTAAAATTTGAACTGTGTTGTTTGGGGAGTGGTCTAATTTAAACCATGATATCTGAAATTCATGCATACTAGAGACATGCAAAGCAATATCTGACCGAATATTGGAATTTTTTTAAAGTTGCACTATTTACCAGTGTTATGATTTGAAATCACAAGAGAACAAATTGAAAATTTACAAGAACTGTTAAAATATTTAGCAAGGTGCAATAGCACAAGATAATTTTACAAAAATTAATAGCAGTCATATATTATCACAACCACCTTTAAAATTTAAGAGTAAATGATCATTTTCACAATAACAACAAAATATAAAATGCATAGAATGGCAGATGTCATAATCTGGCTCATTCTGCACCTCTTTCTACCCTCTTCTAGTTTTCTTTCTTCTACACAACAGGCCGATAGCATTAAACTACATGTTCCAGCCTCTGTTCAAGGTAAAGTCTGATATATGGCCTGGTTTCCACCAAGCAGTAGGACCTGCATGAAACTTGGGGAAAAAATGAAGCAGCTGCAGATAGGAAAGCCAGATCTTCTGGCAAGTTTCATGGCTGAGGAATTTGATTCCTCCAGGACATCTGTGGCAGGTTTCAGGCATCCAGAATGTGTAAGAGGTGCTGAGCAGTGACACATCAGCAGCTAGCTTTTGCTAGAATAGTCCCATATTGTGCTTAGGCAGTTTCCACTGGCTGCCTTGTTTTTGGGTATGGGGCATCTAAGCCTGGTTCTCCAACTTTCCCAGAGTTTCTGTGAAGTATTCAGCCTTTTTTGGAAAAAAAAAAAAAAAAAAAAAAAAAAAAAAAGCCTTGTTTCTGCTGGCACTAGCTAAAGGATTATCTGTCTGTAAGTAAGAGCCCTGACCAAAACACTCAGGAATATATTTACCAATAAAGATACTGGATCCATACTATAAAACTTTACTGAGGTTTACAAAAGTGGAGAATTTAACAAATGAGAACTGTATTACATTTCTATTTCTGTGTAACAAATTATCACAGATTTAATAGCTTAAAACAATGCCCATTTACCAACTCATAGTTCTGTGATTCAGAAGTCCAGGCACGACACGATTGGGTTTTCAGCTCAGGATCTCCCAAGACCAAAATCAAAATCGAGGTGTTACAAGGATGTGCTCTCATCTGGATCTCAGATCTCGTCCTCTTCCAAGATCATTTGGGTTGATGGCAGAATTCAGTTCCTTGCTGTCAGTTAGGGGTTGCTCTCAGCTCCAACCAGCCACTCCCTGGTTCCTGTTTGCATGGCCCCTTCCCATCTTCAAAGTCATCAATGGAGAATCTCACTTGTATGAAATTCCCATTACATTTCAAATTTCTCTGGCAGTAAGAGCTGAGGACCTTTTAAGGGCTCCCCTGGTTATGTACAGCCCACTTGGAAAGTCTCACTTTTGATTAATTCAAAAATCAACCAATCAGTGACCTAATCATGGAAGTGATAATCCCAGAGTAGTTACAGTTGTTGCCCACACTCAATGCGCTACCTATCACAGAAGCCATAGCATGGGAGGCTTAATAATCCTAAATTATTTCATAAGGGTAATATACATCCTACCAGAATGTTTATGTAGAACTTTAAAACATATTAATTTTCAAATTTAAAAAGTCACCAGGCCGAAATGAGCAATCAATTTTGAAAAAGATAAAAAGTAATGGATTTTGCAAAATCGGATAAGATTATATTTGTATATTTTATTTAAATTTTCAATTGCAAAGACATTATAATTGAGTTTTGCACTGAATTAAGAATAAAGAGAATAGATAATTGGAACAGGAATAGAACAATGGAAAGCATAGAAAGAGCATAAACGGATTCAAATATTTATAGATGATTACATATGATGAAGGATTTATGTCTAGTTAGTAAGAAAATAATAGATTATTCAATAAATGATGCTGGTATATCTGCTCAAATATTTGTGTAAAAATAATCATATGCATACTTTATACTATACACTAAAATTCCAGCTGGATTATGAATATAATTCAAAAAAGAAAAAGAAAAAAATAAAGAAGAAATATAGATGAGTATCTCATTTGTCAGTAAAAGAGAAAAAATATAGAAAAGTAAATTTATTTCACCACAAATATAGACCTTATTTGGTCCCCAAATCATCACTTAAAAGGCAAATGACAAAAGAAGAAAAAAGTCTCAAGTTTAATGCCTTAATAGTTCTTTAAAGACAATATGAGAAAAGCAAAGCACCACAATGAAAAAAAAAATGAACAAAAATAGGCAACTTATTTTAGGAAAAAACTTAAATTGCCAACTTTAAAAATGTTCAGTGTATTAGTCTGTTTTCATTCTGCTGATAAAGACATACCCAAGTTTGGGCAATTTACAAAAGAGATTTAGTGGACCCGCTGAACCACATGGCTGGGAAGCCCTCACAATCCTGGTAGAAGGAGAAAGTCTCGTTTCACATGGCGGCAGGCAAGAGAAGACAGTGACAGCCAGGTGAAAGGGGTTTCCCCTTATAAAACCATCAGATCTCATGAGACTTATTCACTACCATGAGAAGAGTATGGGGGAAAACATCCCCATGATTCAATTATTTCTCACTGGGTCACTCCCACAACACAAAGGGATTATGGTAGAGGTCCAGAAACTAACTTTTTTGTTGAAAGCCCATGAAAACACAAGCTCGTAATATTTTGTGAAAAGCAATTTCGTATCACCAAAGGCTTTAAAAGGTATATACTCTATATCTTAGAAATTTTTTTTCTGCTTATAATCATTTGTATTTTATGTTTATTTATTTAGCAAACATTTATATAGTGTGTACTATATGAATTTCCTATGCCACATTCTAAGAACTTAGCAAATATTTACTTATTCAATCTTCACAACATCTTGATGACGTAGGTACTATTAGTGTCATTATTCCCATTTTACAAATAAGATAATTAAGGCAGAGACAAAGTTAAGATACTCACCCAAGGTAGTTGTGCAACCTCTAAGGGAGCCTAGGCAGCCTGCTCCACAACCCATGCTCCTAAACTCTGTGCTATTCAGCTTCTCATGTAATTTATGGAGTTAATAATGAATGTTCCCAAAAGTTGTTTCACAATTATTATCCCATCAACACTCAAGCTATCTTGATAAAGCTCTCTTCCCAATATCTTCCTTCAACTACTATCAAATTTCTCTGCTTCCTCAAAGGATAACTTCTTGAAAAAGTTGTCTACACATACTGCCTTCTCTTCTTACCTCCTACTTCTTCAGCCCACTCTAGTCTCATTTTCACACCCACTACTTTACTGAAAAGGTCTTCAAAGTCACCGGTGACATTCTGTTGCAAAATCCACTAGGCACTTTAAGGTCTTCCCTTTTTTGACATCTCAGCAACATTCTACAAAGTTGGCCCCTCCATCTTTCTTGCTATACTGTCCTTTCTGGCTTCCGTGACAGCCTATCCTTCTCATCTCCTTCCTACTATTCTGGAAACTTCCTTATCATGTTTCCTGGGAACTTCTTCTTTAATTCACCTTTCTCCCTGCATCCTCTCCCTTGACAATTTAAACCAATCTCTTGTTTTACATGTCATTTATGTGGTAACAACTTCCAAATCTATTCTTCCATCCAACCTCGCCTCTGAGCTCCAGGTTCATTTGTTCAACTATGTGTCCAGCATCTCCACCTGACTGTGTTATAAGCCTATCAAAGCTAACTTGTCAAAAACCAAATTCCTGAATTTACTACCCAAGCAAACCCTGCCACTCATTCCCCCTTTAAATCTCTGTCTCAACTACTGATGGCACCACAATAAACAGAACCAATACCTATCCAATTGTTCAAGGCAAAAGACTTGGAGTTAGTTGAATTCTCTACTCACACCCTCCATTCAGCCACAATGTTCTGATCACTTATCTCCAAATGTCTTTATAAATCATTCATTCATTTTGCTTCATCCTCCCTGCCACTCCTCTAGCGCAATTCACCATCATAACTCTCCTGGGCTACTGAAATAACTTCTTATTTTCTCTGCTGCCATGCTCGGCATCAATAATACAGTCTCTCCATGACAAGTGAAGTGATATTTTAAAAACAAGTCAGATAATGTCAATCCCTTGCCTAAAACCATAGCGGCTTCCTCTTGCACAAATAATCCAATGCAAACTTCTTAATATTGCCTACTCTGCCCTGTGGGATCTAACTCTTGCCTACCTCAACAACTTTGTCTCTCATCTTGGTGCCCACTCCTACTCTCTTATAACCCTTCTCAGACATGACAGGCTCTCTTTCATTTTGTGCTGGCTGCTTCCTTCACAGGTTCCTACCCCAGCTCTTTATCCGATTGGCCTCTTCTCACTGTTAACTTCTTCATTTGTATGTCACTTCTCAGAACAACCTTCCCAGAGCACCCCAATTTAATAACTCAATAATTTTATTCTAAGTTATTGTTTCCATGACATTTCCTCAATTTGTAATTACCTATCACAATAAAGAGGCTGACACCTTTTTCGATGTAATACTGTTGACAGTTTTTGAATCCCCATTCCACTTTTCTGTCTGCCCCATCATTGCTGCCAGCAGCCCTTCAAACCTCACAAAGCCCCACCCACGGTCACTATAATGACCCAGTCCACTTTTTCCACTTTACTTAAGCCATCTGGATCAGCTTACATATGACCTGCTCTCTCCAGAGAACCTCATGATGTGAGGAATAAACCTATTCATACCCTCTTGGTGCATGCAACATCATAAGTTTCATCATCACAGCCAAGGGAGATAGGGGTTAATCTTGTTCTCCTTGGGGCAACCATAAAATACCTATGCCTGTTGATTTACTTGTTCATAATTTGTATCTCCCACTACACTAATTTCCCTGAGGTTAGAAACCAAGTCTGTTTGGTATATTTGTATTCAGCCATGTATGAGGCTTGACATATACTAAATACTCAGTAAATATTGGAGATTGATCAAATGAGGTGCATTAAAGCACTGTTAATAATGGTGAAAAAAAATAGGAAAGGTGAGCTAACTTATTAGCAATAGGAGATTGATTAAATAAATTACTTAGATAAATGAAATGAGTATAAATCATATTGAAAAGAATACCTAATGGTTTTGAAAAAAAATTGCTGTGCATTAGTAAAAAGAGCAGTTTACACAAAGAATGAGAATAGGGTAATCTTATTTTTCCAAAATGCATGTGTATATTAATACACAGTGAAATTATTGAAAGAATATATTCTAAAATACCAATAGGATTGTCTGTAGGGCAAGTGATTTTATTTAATTTTTTAACTTTTATTTTAGGTTCAGGGGTACACGTGCAGGTTTGTTATATAGGTAACCTGCATGTCTTGGGGGTTTGGTGTACAGATAAGTTTGTTACCTGAGGAATAAGCATAGTATCTGATCGGTATTTTTTTCTGATTCTCTACTTCCTTTCACCCTCCACCCTCAAATAGACCCCAGTGTCTGTTGTTCCCCTCCTAATATCCATGTGTTCTTACTGTTTAGCTCCCAATTATAAGTAAGAAAATGCAGTATTTGGTTTTCTGTTCTTGTGTTAGCTTAGGATAATGGTCTCCAGCTCTATCCATGTTGCTGCAAAGGATATAATCTCATTCTTTTTATGGTTGCATAGTATTCCATGGTGTATATATACCACATTTTCTTTGTCCAATCTAACAATGATAGGCATTTAGGTTTAGTCCATGTATTTGCAATTGTTAATAGTGTGCAGTGAACATAGGCATGTATGTGTCTTTATGGTAGAATGACTCATATGCTATGGGGCATATATTCAATAATAGGATTGCTGAGTCAAATGGTAATTCTGTTTTAAGTTCTTTGAGGAATCACCACACTGCTTTCCACAATGGCTGGAGTAATTTATACTCCCATCAGTAGTGTTTAAGTGTTCCTTTTTCTCCGCAATCTTGCCAGCATCTGATTTTGTTTTGTTTTTGTAAGAGCCATTTTGATTGGTATGAGATTATATCTCATTGTGATTTTAATGGACATCACTCTAATGATCAGTGATGTTGAGGGTTTTTTTTTTTTTTCATATAATTGCTGGCCATATGTATGTCTTCTTTTAAAAAGTGTTCATATCCTTTGCTCATTTTTAGTAGGTTTTTATTTTCCATAAATTTGTTGAAGTTCCTAATAGATGCTGGATATTAGACCTTTGTCAGATGCATAGTTTGCACATATCTTCTCCCATTCTGTAGATTGCCTGTTTACTCTGTTGGTAGTTTCTTTTGTTGTGCAGAAGCTCTTTGGTTTAATTATGTCCCATTTGTGAATTTTTCCTTTTGTTGCAACTGCTTTTGGTATCTCCATATGAAATCTTTGCCAAGTCCTATGTCCAAAATGTTATTTCCTGGGTTATCTTCCAGGATTTTTAGAGTTTTAGGTTTACATTTAAGTATTTGATCCATCTTGAGTTGATTTTTGTATGTGGTGTAAGGAAGAGTTCCAGTTTCAGTCTTCTGGGTATGGCTAGACAGTTATCATAGCACGATTTGTTGAATCAAGAGTCCTGTCTCCATTGCTTGCATTTGTCAGCTTTGTCAAAGTTGAGATGGTTGTAGGTGTGCAGCCTTTTTTTCTGGGCTCTCTGTCCCACTGGTCTATATGTCTGTTATTGTACCAGTACTGTGCTGTTTTCTTTACTGTAACCCTGTAGTATAGTTTCAAGTAGGATGACATGATGCCTCCAGCTTTGTTCTTTTTGCTCAGCATTGCCTTGGCTATTTGGGATATTTCTAGTTTCATATAAATTTTTAGATTTTTTTTTAAATTCTGTAAGGAATGTCATTGGTAGTTTGATAGGAATAGCATTGAATCTATAAATGGCTTTGGGCAGTATGGTCATCT
Source organism: Plecturocebus donacophilus (assembly GCA_004027715.1). Classification (NCBI taxonomy): domain Eukaryota; kingdom Metazoa; phylum Chordata; class Mammalia; order Primates; family Pitheciidae; genus Plecturocebus; species Plecturocebus donacophilus. The sequence goes on along the minus strand of PVKP010032160.1, from coordinate 9,868 downwards.
TAATGATATTGATTCTTCCCATTTATGAGGAGGAAATGTTTTCCATTTGTTTGTGTCATCTCTGATTTCTTTAGTAGTATATTGCAGTTCTCAACATAGAGGTTTTTCAGATCCCTGGTGGGCTGTATATCTAGGTATTTTATTCTTTTTTTTTTTTGGCAGTTGTGAATAAAATCACATTCCTGATTTGGCTCTCAGCTTGGATGTTGTTGGTGTATAGGAATGCTACTGACTTTTGCACATTGATTCTGTATCTTGAAACTTTCCTAAAGTTGTTATCAGATCAGGAGCTTTGGGTCAAGGACTACAGGATTTCTAGAAATAGAATCATGTCATCAGCAAATAGGGATAGTTTGATTTTCTCTCTTCTTATTTGGATGTCCTTTATTTCTTTCTCTTGCCTGATTCCTCTTGCCAGAATTTCCAATACTATGCTAACTAGGAATGGTGAGAGAGGGCAGTCCTGTCTTGCACTGGTTTTCAAGGGAAATGCTTCCAACTTTTACTCATTCAGTCTGATGTTGGCTATGGGTTTGTCATAGAGGGCTCATTATTTTGACATATATTCCTTCAATGCCTAGTTCATTGAGAGATTTTAACATAAAGGATATTGAATTTTATCAAAACTCTTTTCTGTATCTATTATGATGATAAAGTGGCTTTTGCTTTTAATACTGTTTTGTGTTGCAAGGATAAAGCCTACTGGATCATGATGAATGAGCTTTTTGATATCCTGCGAGTATTTTGTTGAGGACATTTGCATCTATGTTTATCAAGGGTATTGGCCTGAAGTTTTGGTTTGTTGTTTTGTTTCTGCCAATTTTTGGAATCAGGATGATGTTGACCTTACAGAATGAGTTGGGAAGGAGTCCTCTTTATATATCTGGTAAATTTCAACTATGAATCCCTCTGGTCCTAGACTTTTTGGCGTTTGTAGGCTTTTTATTACTTAATCAATTTTGGACTTTGTTATTGGTCTGTTCAGGGATTTAATTTCTTTCTGGCTCAGTCTTGGGAGGTTGTATGCATCCAGGAATTTATTCATTTATTCTAGAATTTCTAGTTTGTGAGCATAGAGGTGTTCATAGTAGTCTCTGAGGTTTTTGTATTTCTGTAGTGTCAGTGGTGATGTCCCCTTTGTCATTTCCAATTGTGTTTATTTTGATCCTCTCTCTTTTTTTTTGTATTAGTCTAGCTAATGATCTATTTATCTTACTGGTTTTTTAAATAACCAACTCTTGGATTCATTGATCTTTTGTATGGTTTTTCTAGACTCAATTTCCTTCAGTTAAGCTTTTGGTTATTGTCTTTTTCTAGCTTTGGGGTTTGTTTGCTCTTGCTTCTCTGGTTCTTCTAGTTGTGATGTTAGGTTGTTAATTTGAGATCTTCCTCAATTTTTGATATGGGCTATAAATTTGTCTCTTAACACTGCCTTAGTTATTTCCCAGAGATTCTGATATATCTTTATTTTCATTAGTTTTAAAGTCTTTCTTAATTTCTGTCTTAATTTCATTGCTTATTCAAAAGTCATTTGGGAGCAGGTTGTTTAATTTTCATGTAATTGTATGATTTTTGAGTGATTTTCTTAGTCTTAATTTTGATTTTTATTGTGCTATGATCCAAAAGTGTGGTTGATATAACTTCAGTTTTCTTGAATTTGCTAAATGTTGTTTCATATCTGATTGTGTGGCCAATTTTGGAGTAGATGTCATATGACAATAAGACACATGTATATTCTGTTATTTTGGGTTGGAAGGGTCCATTTGGCTAAGTGTTGAGTTCAGGTGCTGAATATCTTTGTTAATTTTCTGCCTCCATGATCTGTCTAACACTGTCAATGGAGTGTTGAAGGCTCCCATTATTTTTATGTGTGAGTCTAAGTCTTTGTAGATCTCTAAAAGCATGCTTTTTGAATCTGAGTGCTCCTGTGTTGGCAACATATATATTTAGGATAGTTAAGTCTTCTTAGTGAACTGAACCCTTTACCATTATATAATGATCTTCCTTATCTTCTTTTATCTTTGTTGGCCTGAAGTCCATTTTGCCTGAAATTAGGATTGCAGCCTCTGCATTTTTCTGTTTTCGATTTGCTTGTTAGATTTTTCTCCATGTCTTTATTCTGAGCCTGTGGATGTCATTGCACATGAGATGGGTCTTTTGAAGACGGCATACCATAGGTCTTGCTTCTTTACCCAGCTTGCACTTCTGTGCCTTTTACTTGTGGTGTTCAGCCCATTTACATTCAATGTTAGTATTGATGTGTGCAAATTTGATCCTATCATGTAATTGGCTTGTTACTATGCAGACCAGTTTGTGTAGTTGCTTTGTTGTATCACTAATCTATATACTTAGGTGTGTTTTTGTAGTGGCTGGTAATGGCCTTTCCTTTCCTTATGTAGTGCTCCTTTCAGGAACACTTGTAAGGCAGGTCTGGCAGTAATGAATGCTCTCAGCATTTGCTTGTCTGCAAAGGATCTTATTTCTATTTCACCTATGGAACTTAGTCTGGCTGGATATGAAACTCTTGGTTGGATTTTTTTTTTTTTTTTTTTTTTTTTGCTTAATATAAGCTCCCAATCTATTCCAGCTTGTAGAGTTTCCACTGAAAGGCCCACTGTTAGCCTGATAGGGTTCCCTTTGTAAGCAATCTGCCCCTCTTCTCTAGCTGCCTTTAACATTTTCTTTCATTTTGACCTTGGAGAATCTGATGATTATGTTTCTTGCAAATGGTCTTCTTGTGTAATATTTTGCAGAGATTCTCTGCCTTTCCTATATTTGACTGTTGGCCTCTCTGGCTAGCTTGGGGAAATTTTCATGGATGATATCTTGAAATGTTTTCCAAGATGTTTGCTTTCTCTCTGCTCCTTTCAGGGATGCCAGTAAGTCACACATTTGGTCTCTTTACATAATCCCATATTTCTTGGAGGTTTTGTTCATTCTTTTTTATACTTTTTGTTTTATCTGACCAAGTTATTTCAGAGATCTAGTCTTTGAGCTCTGAGATTCTTTCCTCAGCTTGGTCTATGCTGCTGTTAATAACTGTGATTGCATTATGCAATTCTTTTAATGTGTATATTAGCTTTATAATATTATTTTTGTTTTGTTTTGCTTTTTGAGACAGAATCTTGCTCTCTCGCCAGGCTGGAGTGCAGTGGCACTATCTCGACTCACTGCAACCTCTGCTTTCCATGTTCAAGAGATTCCCCTGCCTCAGCCTCCCAAGTAGCTGGGGTTACAGGTGTGTGCCACCACACCCAGCTAACTTTTTTGTATTTTAGCAGACATGGGTTTTCACCCTGTTGGCCAGGATGATCTCAATCTCCTGACCTCGTGATCCGCCCACCTTGGCCTCATACAGTGCTGGGGTTACAGGCGTGAGCCACTGCACCTGGCTGGATTTTTTTGGTTTGTTTTGTTTTGTTTTTTAGTAATGGCTATTTTGTTCTATCAGCTCCTGCATTATTTTATTGGTATTCTAAGCTTCTTTGGGTTGAGTTTCAACATTCTCTTGAATCTTGATGATCTTCATTCCTATCCATATTCTGAATACTACTTCTGTCTTTTCAGCCATCTCAACCTGGTTAAGAACCCTTGCTGGGGAACAAGTTCAGTCATTAGGAGGGAAGAAGGCACTCTGGCTTTTTGAGTTGCCAGAGTTCTTATGCTGGTTCTTTCTCATTTGCATGGGTTCATGTTCCTTCAAACCTCAAAGTTTCTGTCCTTTAGAAGCATTTTTTTGTTTGTTTGTTTTTTTCTTCTTTGGTGCCCTTGGGGGTTTGGTTATAGTATAAGGTTAATTCAATTAACTGGCTTTGATTCTAGTCCACTCCTGCGTCTTGGAGGAGCCTTCTATGATTACTGTTTCCATGTCCATTGGTGTTTTGTCCAGTGTTCTGGTTCATGAGGCTCCCTCAGCAGGGGTCACAGTTGGCAGAAGAGCCATATCCTTGTCAGGTTGTGTGCTTCCTGGGAAAACATGGGGTTGTGCCTGCCTCAGAGTTTATGCAGAAACTGGACCACTGGGTTGGAAGCTTTAGTGGGTGTGATCCATCTGGCTGTGGGAGGTGGAGCTGGGTGGAGTTGCTTGCTCTGCCATCCAGGTGTTTTAAGAGCAATAGGAGGCTGTGCCTTTTAGCAAATTCTGGCAGAAGTAGGACTGCTGAGCCAGAAGCTCTAGCAGGTATGGCTCACCTGGCTACCAGTGGTGAGAGTGGGTGGAGATGCCCAGCCTGCCATCAAGTGCTTCCTGGGATGATAGGAGATTGTGCCCAATAGCTGAGTTCCCATAGAAGCAGGACCACTGGGCCAGAAGCTCTAGCAGATGTTGTTCACCTGGATATCAATGACAGCAGTGGGTGGGGGTCTCCTGCTGTCTGGGTACTTCTTGAGAAAACAGGAGGCTGTGCCTACTGGCTGGATTCACACAGAAGCTGAGCCACTGAGCCAGAAGCTCTAGCAGGTATTGCTCTTCGGGCTATCAGTGGTGGGGGCAGGTAGGGTCATACACCCTGCTGTCCACATGTTTCTAAGATATTGTAAGTCTACGCCCTTCAGCTGAGGTCACATAAAAGAAGGATCACCAGGCTAGAGGCTCCAGTAAGGGTTGTCCATCTGGTTACCAGTGGCAGGGGTGAGTGGAATGGCCAGCCAAGTTTTGGCCAAAGCAGGACCATTGCATCACAAGCTGGTGCCAAGCCCCATTTGGCAAGAAGGGGTAGAGCAATCTTATTGTTTCTAGGAACTGCAACTGTGGTCTCTACTAGGGCTATGGTGCCATTACTTGTCTGTTCGAGGGCCCAAGGCTTGTAGAGGTCCCTGAGGACTCAAGAGTTGCCCTCATAGAACATCTGGGTGGCTCTCTGCCACTAGAAGTATAGTGGGAAGGTGTTGAGGGGCCAGAGAGATTATCCCATTCACAGTTTTGCACAGATCCCTGTGGATAACATGAATACCCCTGGGTGCTCTCAGTTACTCCCCTTTCCCAGGTTGGGGAGATTCTCCAGGCTCCACACTGAGCTCAGACAGGCTGGGGCCCAGCCTCACTTCTATCTACTCCCTGTGTTCCCCTTCTGCCTTGATGGGTCCCAACAGGTTTTTCAGATGAGCAGCCTGCAGGGTCAGTGTTCACCAGCCCTTTCATTTCCTCTCCATTAGCTGCTTCTAGTCTACCATCTTAGTTCTTCCCCTCCAGGTGATTTTATTTCTACTCTTTGTATTTCCCTGTATTTTAATTTTTTTAATGAGTATGTATCACTTTAAAACTGGATAAGAACACTATCTAAAATATTTTAAGGGGACAACGATACCTTGCAGGAGTATTAAATCTTAATTTCTCAGGCTGCTAAATTTCAATTTCCTTATGTCTTTTCAAGGACTACAGTGAAGACACTTCTTTTTACCATTAAAAGCTATGATAAACAACTGTACAACATTTAATTTCATCAACCCCATCAGAATAAAGACTATATTCTGAACTTATGTCTAAGAGGGAAAGGGGTTCCTGTTCCATTCTATCAATATGCACTGTTTGCAAATAAAGTGGTTAAAACTCTCCTGCAAGTAATAACCCAAGTCTGTGACCAGTTCAAACTAAAACTATACCTCTCTGGATACTTCGCTGTAATTCCCTTAATTGCTCCTTTCTCGAGAATACTCTTTTTTCTTTTGAAAAAATGAATTGCTCTTTCTTTGTTTTGTTAGTTGTTCCTGATGCCTAACCTTCCTGTTTTCTGGGTTGAGAATTTGCTTTACCAGAACTTCTCTCCTTGCTACTTCTCTTTATGAGCTAGTCTGGTAACTGGGTGCCTCCCAATTCCTCTATCCATTAAAAAAATATATATATTCTCTTTTTATTCTTCCCACTGTAGCATACAACCTCTATTTGGAGAAACCTCTTACCATTCCCAATCCAAGATTTCAGATCCTGACTTGCATATGAGTCTTCCGTCTCTGTACTAAGGAGAACTGTGAGAGTTACAGCTTAGAAACCTGGACCTGAGTAGAAAATCCTGCCCTACTCTTCCATAGCCATTCATGAAGATGTCTCTGAAAAACAGGTACACAGAGCTCCAGGCCTCCCACAAGCTAAGGTAAGCCCCCTGGTGAGCTAGGTGAGGCTGTGTGGCTGATTCTATCTGGGCAAGTGATTGGCCCATGAGATCGCTTTTCTCTTCCCCCTAAAACCCACAATCTAAACTGAGCCCTCTAGGTCTTAGTGTCCCATAGTGAGAAAAAGAAACATACAGAAAAGAAGAAAAAAAGGAGTGTCTATGTCAGGGTCCAGGCTTTCTTGGCGTGGGTGACTCTATCCAAGTGTAAAGATACCTGAGCCTCAGCAAGACATGGCGACTTAAGCCTGTAATCCCAGCACTTTGCGAGGCTGAGGTGGGTGGGTCAGCTGGGGTCGGGAGTTCAAGACCAGCCTGACCAACATGGAGAAACCCCACTTTTACTAAAAATACAAAATTAGCTGGATGTGGTGGTGCATGCCTGTAATCCCAGCTACTCGGGAAGCTTGCTGGAACCCAGGAGGCAGAAGCTGCGGTGAGCCAAGATCACACCATTGCACTCCAGCCTGGGCAACAAGCTCACATTCTGTCTCAAAAAAAAAGAAAAGGTATCTCAGCCTCAGCCTCTTTTTAGTATACTGGCCTAGTGAAAAACCAAGACTCCTCAACACCTATGCTCAATAAATGTTCCTGACATTCATCCTTCCACATTACTTTTAAATAAGGGCTGGCTGGAGGGGAGGCATGCAAGAAGGCTAGAGACTTCAGTAAAAGCTAACACTAAATTATTTGGAACACATTTATGAATGAATGACTAGATGATGGATGGATGATTTGGCTGATGGTAGATGCTGCTATGGTTTGACTCTGTGTCTCTATACAAATCTCATCATGAATTGTACTGCCATAATTCCCATGTGTTGTGGGAGGAATCCAGCGGGAGATAATTTGAATCGTGGAGGCAGTTTCCCCCATTCTGTTCTTGTGGTAGTGAGTAAGTCTCACGAAATCTAATGGTTTTATCAGGGCTTTCTGCTTTTGCATTTTCCTCATTTTCTCTTGCTGCTGCCATGTACAGAGTACCTTTCACCTCCCACTTGATTCTAAGGCCCCCCCCAGCCACGTGGAACTGTAAGTCCAACTAAACCTCTTTTTCTTCCCAGTCTCAGGTATGTGTCTATCAGCAGCATGAAAATGAACTAACACAGTAAATCAGTACTAGTAGAGTGGGGGTGTTGATGAAAAGATACCTGAAAATGTAGAATTAACTTAGGAACTGGGTATTAGGCAGATGTTGGAACAGTTTAGAGGGCTCAGAAGAAGACAGGAAAATGTGGGAAAGTTTGAAACCTAGAGACTTGTTGAATGGTTTTGACAAAACTGATGATGATATGAACAATAAGGTCCAGGCTGAGGCAGTCTCAAATGGAGATAAGGAACTTGTTGGGACCTGGAGCAAAGGTGACTCTTGCTGTGTTCTAGCAAGAAGACTGGTGGCATTTTGCCCCTTCCATAGAGATTTGTAGAACTTTGAACTTGAGAGAGGTGATTTAGGGTATCTGGTAGAAGAAACATCTAAGCAACAAAGCATTTTAAAGGTGACTTGGGTGTTGTTAAAAGCATTGTTTTAAAAGAGAAATTGAGCATAAAAGTTCAAAAAATTTCTAACCTGATGATGCAGTAGAAAAGAAAAACCCATTTTTTGAGGAGAAATTTAAGCTAGCTGCAGAAATTTGCATAAGTAACAAGGAGCTGAATGTTTATACCCAAGACAATGGGGAAAATGTCTCCAGTTCTTCACGGCAGTCCCTCCCATCACAGACCCTGAAGCCTAGAAGGAAAAAATGGTTTCATGGGCCAGGCCCAGGGACCCATGCTGTGTGCAGCCTAGGGACTTGGTGCTCTGCATCCCAGCTGCTTCAGCCATTGCTAAAAGGGGCCAAGGCACAGCTCGGCCCGTGGTTTCAGAGGGTGTAAGCCCCAAGCCTTGGCAGCTTACATGTGATATTGAGCCTGCAGGTGCACAGAAGTCAAAAATTGAGGTTTTGGAACCTCCACCTATGTTTCAGAAGATATACGGAAATGCCTGGATGCCCACACAAAAGTTTGCTGCAGGGGCAGGACCCTCATGGAGAACCTCTGCTAGGGTAGTGCGGAAGGAAAATGTGGGGTCAGAGCCCTCACACAGAATCCCTACTGGGGCACTGCCTAGTGGAGCTATGAGAAGAGGGTCACCATCCTCCAGACCCCAGAATGGTAGATCCACTAACATCTTGCACCATGCACCTGGAAAAGTCACAGACATTCAATGCCAGCCTGTGAAAGCAGCCAGAAGCAAGGATATATCCTCCAAAGCCACAAAGACAGAGCTCTCCAAGACCATGGGAACCTACCTCTTAAAATCAGTGTGACCTAGATGCGAGACATGGAGTCAAAGGAGATCATTTTGGAACTTTAAATTTTGACTTCCCTGCTGAATTTCGAATTTGCATGGGCCCTGCAACCCTTGACTTCTCTGCTGAGTTTTGAATTTGCAAATGGCCCTGCAAGCCATTTGGAAAGGCTATATTAACCCAATACCTGTACCCCCATTGTATCTAGGAAGTAACTAACTTGCTTTTGATTTTACAGTCTCATAGGCAAGAGGGTCTTGCCTTGTCTCAGATGACACTGTGGACTGTGGACTTTTGGGTTAATGGTGAAATGAGTTAAGACTTGTGGAGACTTGTTGGGAAGGCATGATTGGTTTTGAAATGTTAGGACATAAGATTTGGAGGGGCCAGGGACAGAATGATATGATTTGGCTTTGTGTCCTTACCCAAATCTCATCTTGAATTGTACTCTTATAATTCCTACATGTTGTGGGAGGAACCCGGTGGGAGATAATTTGAATCATGGGGGTGGTTCCCTACATACTTATGCCAATTGATGGTAGAGATGTGACCTTGGCCACCAAAATGATCCCAAATACAGCAGAGAGCAGTCTTATGAATTCATAAGGACTCCCCTATACCTGAGCCAATTCCCATGTTTTGTCTTATTTTTCTGGTTCTTGACTGTCTTAGTTAGTTCAGGCTGCTATAAAAAAAATGCTATAGAGAGGGTAGCTTACAAAGTTAACAGAAATTTATTTTGCACAGTTTGGGAGGCTGGAGATCCAAGATCAGGGTGCCATCACAACCAGGTTTTGGTGAAAACTCTTCTCCAGGTTGCAGACTGCTGACCTCTCAATGTATCCTTACATGGAGAAAAGAGAGTGAGTATATTCTCTAGGGTCCCTTTTATAAGGGCACTAATTCCATTCATGAGGGCTCCACCCTCACAATCTAATCACTTCCCAAAGGCCCCATCTGTAATAGCATCACATTGGGGGTCAGGATTTCAACATATAACTTTGGAGGAAAGGTGGACACAAACATTCAATCCATGGTATTGACCCACTTTGATATTTTCTGCAATATCAGTATCACATGTGACCCTAACTTGCTTCTAGTTTCACTTTTGTCCTTCACACTAAAGGGTGACTTTTTTCTATGCTTGTCCCAGGATCCAACTTGTATCCTGCCCCAGTCTGGGGCTGAACATTGTCAGCCTTGATAATAAAACTTTGTGGCCCTCCTGGCTATTTCAGAGAAATGGATAAATGGAAGGAGATGAAAGCAAACAAAGCTAAATCTAGTGTATTAGCCCTTTCTGCCCTTCTGGAAGGTTGGGCAGGGAGGTGGAATGGTAGGAGTGAGAGGAGCCTCAGGCTGAAAGAGCCAAACTGCCAGCCTTGCCAGAGCCTATATTGAAAGAAAACATATTTTCCCTTTCATCACAGAGTGCAAAGTATGGCTTTTGTTTCATTAACACCGGTA
>PVKP010032159.1:0-26224 GCA_004027715.1 Plecturocebus donacophilus | reverse complement strand
GTTCAGTTCACACAGTTCACTCCTGTTCTGCTTGATATCATGAATATTTTAGCTCTCCATAAGAGTCCTGAAAGTTATTCCTCTATTCTAATGTCATAGTCTCCAAAGTTATCAGAAACCTTCGTTTAAGAGTACCTGTTAGAGGCTGGGCATGGTGGCTCACACTTGTAATCCCAGCACTGTGGAAGGCTGAGGCAGATGGATCACTTGAGGTCAGGAATTCCAGACCAGCCTAGCCAACATGGTGAAATCCTGTCTCCACAAAAAGTACAAAAATTAGCTAGGTGTGGTGGTGTGCCCATAATCCCAGCTACTCAAGAGGCTGAGGCAAGAGAATCGTTTGAACCTGGAAGGTAGAGGTTTCAGTGAGCTGAGATGGCACCACTGCACTCCAGCCTAGGTGAGAGCATGAGACTCTGTCTAAAAACAAACAAACAAACAAAAAGGTAAGAAGAGAAAGTCTGGTGAGCTAGAAGGCAATTAAAATGGATTTAACTGCCAATCGAACATAACATTTTGGAAGTCTTTTATGAAGGTCTTCAAATACACACACATACATACACATACACACACACGTATATGACCCACATACACATGCACACAGCTTCTACAGCTGTTACTTCAGTACTTTAGCCATGAGATGAATACAAATTTGCCGGCTTGCAAAAACAACAACAACAAAACCTGTTAGATCCAAACAGTGGTTTTTATCTTAATAGAAAAGTAACAGCAGATTTAAAGCAGGCAGAAAACAAAATACAGAAAAAGGAGACCTAAGCACTCTATAGTTTACAGGTCCACCTTAGAGCTCTTTTTCCTTAATGTAAATGTGCACAAAGACTGTATTACTTCCTTTTACTCTGGCAAGTAGAGATGCTGTAAAACCTACAGAGTGCTCAAAAGTGAATCATTCTCCTTATTTCCTCCTCATTCTTAGATTGTTTGTTTCCTGCCTTTTTTTTTTCCTTATAAGGAGAAACTGAGTTGTGATCTATGGTTTTTGAGTGGTGGATCAATGTGTGCTGCTTGTGGTAGGATTCACAGTGTGTCACTATTGAGTTGTTTCCACCCTCTTATGTGCCTCAGTTTTTCCTTTCCAGAGGTCTGTGACCTCTGAGAGGGCTCAAAATGCCAGGTGATCAGCTCTATAAGGACAGCAATTCTTTTTTTTTTTCTGAGATGGAGTGTTGATCTGTTGCCCAGCCTGCAGTGCAGTGACATGTCAGCTCATAGCAACCTCCATCTCCCAGGTTCAAGAGATTCTCCTACCTCATTCTCCTGAGTAGCTGGTATGACAGGCGTGTGCTACCACACTTGGCTAATTTTTTGTATTTTTAGTAGAGATGGGGTTTCATCATGTTGGCCAGGCTGGCCTTGAACTCCTGACCTCAGGTGATCTGCTCACCTTGGCTTCCCAAAGTGCTGGGATTACAGATGTGAGCCACGACACCCAGCTAAGGACAGCAATTCTTTTAGCCTCAGGCATCTTCTGAGCTTTGCCTCTGATGGAACTGGTCTCTTTGGCCATTAGTATTATTATCCTATGTTTGGCTTCTAGAGTCATGCTTTTAAAATTATATATTTACCTAGCATCTAACAGAGTGCCAGGTACAACATAGAAGGACTTCAGGCTTTGATAATAGTGTTTAGCTATTACTTTTTCCAGCTTTATTGAGGTATAATAGACAAATAAAATTGTACATATTTAAGTTGTATAGTATGATGCTTTGATATACATATGCATGATGAAATTATTGCCAAATTAGGTTAGTTAACAAATCTCTCACTTCACTCTCATCTTTTGTGTGTGTGGTAAAAACAAAGGTCTACTCTTATTACGTTTTAAATTTATAATACAGTATTAATAACTATATTAATAAATATCATATTAAATAAATAAGTCCTGTTGCTGTCACCCAGGAGATGGCACTCTTAGAGACAGCTCAGTGATGGATCAATGGCTGATAGTCGAGGCAGGCATCTGCTTTTATTATTATTGTTTTGGTTCATATGGGAAGCCAGTGTTTTCTTTCCTTGTTAATGTCCTTTTAACACGAATGGTCTTTCCTAATCAGCAGTCCATGAGCATCTTTCCAAACATTAGTTTAATGTTTCCTGAGAATGGCTGCCTCTTTCTGTGAATTCCCCAAAGTGAATTTCATATGTACTGCAGAGACCATATAATATATCAGGACAGAGAGATCCAAGATGGCCGATTAGCAACAGCTCAGGAATGTAGCTCCCAGTGAAAGTGCAGAGAACGAGTGGACGCCGCACTTTCCGACGAATTTTTGTTGCCCACAGCTGGGAGATAGCCGGCAGAGGAGACACACGGGTCGCCAGCGTGACTCTTTTGGCCGGCGCGTTTGTTTTGCCGGCGCCCCAGCGCGGCGCTTCTCGGTGCGGAGTATACGGGACGGACGGGCTCGGCTGGTTCCATCCCCACAAGGAAAACAGCAATTGGAAGCGCTGAGGACTGAGAGTTTCACAGCAAGCACAGCGAACCAGGGAAGGTCCGGCTCTGTGGGGAATGGGCGTCCGCCAAAGGAAAACTAAGAAACAGAAAAACTTCATCACCGGGCGGAGAGAGATCCAAGATGGCCACGTAGCAGCAGCTCAGGATTGTAGCTCCCAGTGAAAGCACAGAGAGCGAGTGGATGCCGCAATTGCAGACGAATTTTTGATGCCCATAGACTGGGAGATTCCCGGCGAAGGAGCCACCCGGGTCGCCAGCGCTACTCTTTTGGACGGCGTGACGCTTCTCAGTGCGGAGTGTACGGGACTGGGTGACCAAAGGCTCCGCTGGTCCCATCCCCACAAGGAGAACACCAATTGGAAGCGCTGAGGACCAAGAACAAGCACAGCTGAACCCGGGAAGGCCCAGCTTCCCGGAGAGAAAATAAATAGGAAGATAAGTTAGATTTTAGTGGTGTCTTTATGATCATACTCAATACAAGGCAACATCTGCCAATCCAAGCATTTATCAATAACAATACTAATATTTTTTCTCATTTGCCCAAATCTGTCTGTCTCTCAATTGAATCCAGACTTGAGAGCTGAGAAAATAAGAAGTTATCTAATATCTTCTTAAAATCCCAATAGGAATATGTCAAATGGGGACTGACATATGGTAGGTTACATTTTTCAAAGATTGTTCTGGCTACTGATTGAAGAACATATATTAACTGGTCAAGTGGAGAGGTGGGAGGTTTGGAAAACTGCTTCCACAGCAGGAAGAAAGTATCGTGGCTTGGACAAGAGGGATAGGAAAGGAGATGGTGAGGAGTGAGTAAAAAGGACACACCCTTGAAGACACTAGCAGCGGATGGATTGAAGGTGCAGAAAGAATGAGAAGTCATGGATAATTTCTAGGTTTGTGACATAACCAAATGGATGAGTGTCATTTACTTAAACAGAAAACAGCAGAAGTGGGCTTGAAAAAGGAAGGAAATTAAGAACTTTGTGTTAAATGTGACAAGTGTGAGATTAACATCAGATGTCTTAGTGAAGATCATCAGGTACCGAGCTGGTTCTTTCATGCGAACACAGATTTAGGTGTGCACTAGAGATACATAGGGTTTGGTATCAGGTTTCAGGCATCCACGAGGGGTCTTTGGTGTATCCCTTACCGAAAAGGAAGAACTACTGTGCAAGCTGGGGACTCACTGGCATGTGAAGAGTATACCTTCATGTCCTATAATATACAACTCATAAACTATAAATCCAAGTCTCAGACAGTAGGAATAATGTGCACATTCAACACTTAAAGTCATTTCATGTGGAACAACACAAAGGAAAAGATTTTCAGACATTGTTTCAGAGAAGTTAGAACTTTAATCTCTCTAAACTTGTGATTCAGAGCATTTTATGACAATATAATGACACCAGGAGGAGTGTTTGAGGATTGCATTTAGGATGAGATTAAAGGCAAGCATAGGTTGATGTTTTAGACAGGAGGAAACACACATACCGATATATGGTACACACTTGGCACTGTCTTACACATTCAATCATACTCACCTCTGCCTAGTCCAGACAGTAACACCTGACCCTAACCTCCTAGCTGAGATAGCTTCGCTTCACAGAGAACAAACAAACATCACCAGATCTTACATGTGGTTTTCAGTGGATGTGTATTTAACCATTTTGGTTAAGTTTGTTTCTGTGTATTTTATTTTTTTCTGTTGCTAATTGTAAATGAGATTGTATTCTTTCCTTTTTTGATAGTTATTGTTTGTATATAGAAATGCTGCTAATTTCTGTATGTTGATTTTGTATCCTGCAACTTCACTGCACATTTGAGGAGATGGTTACTTCTTTAGACTTTATAGATTGGTTTTGTCAGGGACAGGACTTTTCCATGTAGCTCAGCATGGAGTTTTGGCTAAGCCAGCTGGTAGCATGTAGGGGCAGGCATGTTGTGCCACCAGGGTCCCTGGTCAAGCAGGACCCACTGCCAGTGCTCTGTGGCTGAGTGGTACCCACTGGTTGTATTCTGCTATCTGGCAGGATCAGCTGACTGGGCGCCATGGTCAGCTGGGGCCAGTTGATGAAATGTCTGAAGTTGAGTATGGCTGTCTAGGGGGATCTCTACAGTCAGGCAGGGTCAGTGGCTGGGCTCCAAAGTCAGGCGGGACCAGTTGGAAGGGCCCTGTGGTTGGACAGGAACCCTGGTTGGGCTCCACAGTAAGACAGGACATCTGGCTGGGCTCTGTGGTTGGACAGGGCTGCTCTCTGGGCTCTGCATTCGGGCGAGCAGGGCTTCTAGCGAGGCTCTGCATTCGGATGGGGCTGTTGGTCATGCTCCCGATTGAGCAGGGCTGCTGGAAGTGCTCTCTGGGCTGGCAGGGCTGCCGGCTGGGCTCCCTGGCATGACAGGGCTACTGTCTGGACTCTGGTTAGGTGGAGTCGCTGCGTGGGCTCCATCGTTGGGTAGGGCCAGTTGGAGGGCCTGCATCCTTAGGCAGGGCTGGGCGAGTGGACTCCGGTTGGGCAAGGCTGCCCGTGAGGCCCTGTTTGGGTAAGACCACCGGTGGAAATATGGAGCCTCCACAAAGATCTGCATGCTGCTGCTGCAATTCCCACCACTCTTCTTCTTTGTTCACAGCTCTCTCCAGTCTGTCTAGCCAGGCCAATCCCCCAACCATTCCATGTGAAGTGACACGGAATGGAGCCTCTTCTGTATGTCTCTGAAACGCTGGGGAAACTGAACAGCCACCTCAGTCTCTCTCCCACCGGAGAAGTTACAGCTAAGGGGCTCCTTCTTGGCATGGCTCTGTGCTGGCTTGCTGGAGAGGTCACATGGATCAAGTGAAATCATTCCTCTGACCTCTTTTAATACAGCTTTTCTCTTTCTATGCTCTACTGGGTGCTGCAATTTTATCCTAGTGAACTAGACTTCTCACAAAGGCATTCTTGTCTGTGAATACTTACTAACTGTGAGGGGACTAAAGGATTTCCGTGAGTGGTCTTGGGCTGGGACTCTCCCATTCTGCCATTTTGCTGAAACCCATGTATGTCGTGATTTTTTGTTAAAAAAAAAAAGCAACTATTAAAAACGATTTCTGGGAGAAATATAACCTTTACAAACTACTTCAATATTTTCCTCTGGTTAATTCACCTTTAAATAATTCTACAACTTGTTAGAGAAGTTTGAGAGATCATTTTGAAAGCTTTTATTTTTTTCAGTAATTACATTCAGAGCAAGCCATAGTGTATGTGTGTGTTTTTCACAGAAAATGTGTTTAGTTATTTTATTTTCTGAAACTGATTAACATCTGAATTAATTTCTCTCTTTTTTTTTTTTTTGAGATGGAGTCTCGCTCTATCACCCAGGCTGGAGGGCAGTGGGGCAACCTCGGCTCACTGAAACCTCTGCCTCCCAGGTTCAAGCACTTCTCCTGCCTCAGCCTCTCCAGTAGCTGAGATTACAGGCAACCGCCACAATGTCTGGCTAATTTTTGTATTTTTAGTAGAGATGGGTTTTCACCATGTTGGTCAGGCTGGTCTTGAACTCCTGACTTCGTGATCCACCTGCCTTGGCCTCCCAAAATGCTGGGATTATAGGCATGAGCCACCATGCCCGGCCTCTGAATTAATTTCAACTTGGTCACGTTCACATTTCACAGAAAGTTTTTGAATCAGAGTAATAATTTTTACGTTTATTATGCCATTTGTATGTTCAATTGACTTTTGTTGTTTTTGTTTAGAAAAATTTTAAAAGTATAGAAGAATGTTTTATAATAAATCAAATGTCTGATTAAACATTTTAGTGTAGTATATTAATATATCTAAAGATGTTAATGGCTCTTTTTTAATCTTAATAATGTTATTATATCAAAAGAATATCAATGTCTTGTTGGTACCTAAAAACACCATGGTCTACCAGAAGATTGAAAAATAATATTGTGATCTCACTTTCTTATCCAGAATTCTTCAATTAGATAAGTCATAGAGAATCTAGAATCATTACCTCAATTCTCTTCTCTTTGAAAAATCAAAGTAGAAATTTTCTTCCTTCTATGGAAAAACAAAAAAAGTAAAGTAATATTCCTCCCTAACACCTTTTCATCTCTTTAAATAAAACAGAAACTTTTTACTCTCATCAGCAGCCTCCTAGTTACCTCCTCGATATCATCAAATACCATTCATTTCCTTGTGATGACACTTCAGCCACTCTGGTTTTCTTTTGGGTTCCTGAATTGCTAGGTGCTTTTCTACCTATGGACCTTTGCATAGAATGATATTTTCTATTTTTCTCTAGAGCTGTGTCAGCTGGAGTATTTTTTTTAACTTTTAATTTTCATGAATACATAGTAAGTATATAAATTTATGGGGTACATGAAATATTTTGATACAGGCATTACATCGGGAAAATGGGGTATCCATCACCTCAAGCATTTATCATTTTTGTTACAAACAACCTGTTGTACTCTTTTTGTTATTTTTAAAGGTACAATTAAACTATTATTGACTATAGTCACCCTGTTGTGTTATCAGATTTTAGGTCTAATTCATTTTTTCTAATTATTATTTTGTATATATCAACTATCCTTGCTTCCTCCCGCAATCCCCTCTCATTCTTCCCTGCCTGTGGTAACTATCCTTCTACTCTCTCTATCTTTATGAGTTCAATTGTTTTAATTTTCAGCTCCCACAAATAAGTGAGAACATGTGAAGTTTGTCTTTCTGTGTCTGACTTACTTCACTTCACATGATAACCTCCAGTTGTATCCATGTGGTTACAAATGACAGGATCTCATTCTTTTTAATGGCTGAATAGTACTCCCTTGTGATTATGTACATTTCCTTTATCCATTCATCTGATGATGGACACTTAGGTTGCTTCCAAATCTTGGCTATTGTGAATACTGCTGCAAAAAAAAAAACAGTGGAGTGCAGATATCTCTCTGATATACTGATTTCCTATTTTTTGGGTTGTGTAGAGAAAACTCTTTAATCATATTTTTTTCTCTACTCTCACACCACAGTAGTCATCAACATAGAAGATTTCTGTGACCATAGTGTGGGATGTTTTTCCCCACACACCAAGGAGCAGACGCCAGCTGTTAATTCAGTTTGACACTACCCAGAGACAGTGTCATATCCCACAAATTGAGGGCTCAGTTCCCAAGCCCTTCCCTGACCACACCAGTCACAAGTCTGGGCCTCTGTAACTTGTGACCAACCAGCTTCAATTTGGGGTTTCCATGACCCTCTCTTTGAGTTCAATTAATTTGCTGAAGTGGCTCAAAAAATTCAAGGAAGCATTTACTTACATTTACTGGTTTACTATAAAAGATGTTGCAAAGAATACAGATAAGAGAGAAGTGGGACGAGGAGTAGGGGACCCATGGAGATTTCGTGCCCTCCCTGGGCACGCCACCCTGTAGGTACCGCCATGTGTTCAGGTATCCGAGAGCTCTCTGAACCCTGTCCTTAGATTTTTATGAAAACTTCATGATGTCAGCATTCCTTCCCCGAGGGTATAGGGTGGGACAGCCCTCAAGGGAGGGCTGAAAGATGAACAATCAGAAAGGGAAGCTAAGATTAGAGTCCTGCTTTGGGGTAAGTGAAAGTAGAGCAGAAGGTCAGAGGCCCATCCCTGAGGCCTGACATACCCAACATTGTAACAAAAGACTGTAACAAGGGCCGTGGGAGTTATAAGCCAGGATCCATGGATGAAAACTAATGCATTTCATAACACCATGTGGGGACATACCTAGCAGTGGGATTTTTGCCATTCAGGTGACAGGTGACTTCCTACCTCCTCAGAGAGGTCTTCCTTGACCACTCCAGCCATAGGAACTGCTGGTCACTCTGTCTCATCACTGAACATATTGGTTCATTGTCTTGATTTCACTGCTGAATTTTATTTCTTTGTCATTTATTTATCTATTTATTTATTCCTTTCTGTTGCCTCTATGTCTGCCTCATAAATGAGCCATCAAAGGAGAAGCTGACTGCCTTGTTCATTACTATATCCTTAGCACCTAGAACAATGCTTGGGACATAGTTGTCATTCAGGTAATATTTGTTATGTGATTGAATGAATGAAATAATAAATCAATTCTCTTTCATACTATTTGTGATAAGAAGAAATTATCAGAGTAGGCAGACAACTAGACATTGAATTCCAGTGTGTACTGGAGTCTTAAAATTTAATGTCTATTTTTGGGGTCTGGGACTTGTTTGGGGTCTATTACTCATTTCTCTTCCCTATTTCTCCCTTTTGGAATTGAATTGTCTGTCTTATGCCTGTTCCATCATTGTATTTTGAAAGCGTGTAACTTGTTTGATTTTACAGGCTCATAGCTGGAGGAAAATTTGCCTGAGGTTTTATTGTGCTTTGAATCTTATGCATATGTCATCTGGTGAGACTCTAGACTTTGGACATTCGAGTTGGTGCTGAAGCTAGTTAAGACTTTGGAGCAATTGGGATGGAATTAATGTATTCTGCATGTGAAAAGGACCTAAACTGGGGGGAATGGCAGAAGAATGCTATCGTTTGAATGTGTCTCCTGACATTCACATATTAGAAACTTAATCCCCAATGCAACAGTATTGAAAGGTGGGATGTTTAAGAGGTGACTGAGTCATAAGGGCTCTGACTTCATGAATGAATTAATGCCATTATCTTGAGAATGGATTAGTTATTATGGGAGTGGATTCCAATAAAAGGACGAGTTCAGCGCCCTTGCTGTTCTTTTCTTGCATGCTCTCTTGCCCTCTACTTTCTGTCATCTAACGCAGCAAGAAGTCCTTCACAAGATGCTGGCCCCTCAATCTTGGACTTCACAGTCTTCAGAACTCAAGAAATAACTTTCTTTTCATTATAAATTACCCAGTCCAGGGGTCAGGAGCGGGAGCTGCAATCCCAGAACTTTGCGAGGCCAAGGCAAAAAGGATCACTTGAGCCTAGGACTTTGAGACCAGTCTGGGCAAAATAGCAAGACCACCCCCATCTTTACAATTAATCAATCAATAGCCCAGCCTTGAGTATTCTGTTATAGCAACACAAAATAGACAAAGGCTTTTATCTTTTCAATAAACTATCATAATTATAAATGTCTCAAAACAGAGACAAGAGATAGAGTAGGGGAAGACTACTACATGATTTTTCTCTTTTAAGGTTAATTAATCTGAAAACAGAATGGATTTACTTCCCTAGTGTCACTTCCTTATTGTTTCCCTCTTCTATATTTTCTTTTTCCACTCCTTCCTCAACTTTACACAAGCTTTTCAGTCTTTTTATGATTCTCATCCACATTAATTAATTGTCTGCTGGAGAAAAAATGAAGCATAGTATATGATATAGAATAATTTGTTCTTGCAGCAGTCGCTATCTCTTAAGCCTAGCTAGCCTTGGGTCTCTCTTGTCTGTAGCATGAGAAGTATGGACCAGATGAGCCCAGTTGGTCTTCCAGTTTTAACATTTCTTCTCTGGACATAATTCCTAAAAGGTATTTTATCTTCTCTTGTATTCTCAGAATAGTAAAGCATGTTTGTTTTCCATGGTTCCATGTAGAAACACATTAAAGGAACATTTTTAATAGGCTTCATCCTGAAAAATCACCTCTTATATGGCTATAAACCGGGTTCAATATGCTTGCAATATAGTCAATTTCAGTATGGTTGAAGAATTTCTATACATATTAATATGTGCATCATTTTTATCTAAGAAGATGCTCTCCTCCCAGGACATTTTGCAGATCACTGACCTTGTCAAATTGCTGAAAAGAATTACAAGAATGTAATTCTAGCATATATGAAAATCTAAAAAGAAAACCCTGAATTATCAAGGAGCTATAAATTTCTACCATTCCCTGAACTTAGCCCTGTTATATCACTTATCAAAAGAGTTGTATAACAATCTTTTTCCTTGTATCTCTTCTAGGGTTGCCAGATAAAATACAAACTTCAGAGTTAAATTCAAATTTCAGAAAAAGAACAGACAGGTTTAAAATATATTTGAATTCTACATAGACATACTGATTTGATTTGGCTGTGTCTCCACCCAAATCTCATCTTGAATTCTCATATGTCATGGGAAGGACCTGGTGGGAGATAGCTGAATCATGAGGGCAAGTCTTTCTCATGCTGTTCTCATGATAGTGAGTAAGTCTCATAAGATCTGATGGTTTTATAAAGCAGAGTTCCCCTGCACATGCTCTCTCTTTGCCTGCTGCCATCCATATTAGACGTGACTTGGTCCTCCTTGCCTTCCACCATGATTGTGAGGCCTCCGTAGCCACGTGAAACTGGCTGTTAAACCTATTTTCTCTTTGCCTGCTGTTCCATACTCTTCCTTGCCTTCTGCTGTGATTCTGAAGCCTCTCCAGTCACGTGGAACTACAAGTTCACTAAACTTATTTTTATTCCCAGTCACAGGTGTCTCTTTATCAGCAGAATGAAAATGGACTAATACACATACTAAACATTTGTTTATTTGACCTTAATTATTTTTTAATTTTTATTTTTTATTTTATGAGTCAGAGTCTCACCATGTTGCTCAGGCTGGAGCTAGTGGCATTATCTCAGCTCACTGCAACCTTCACCTGATGGGTCCAAGTGATTCTCCTGCCTCAGCCTCCCTGAGTAGCTGGGAACTACAGGCACACACCACACACCCAGCTAATTTTTGTATTTTTTAGTAGAGATGGGGTTTCGCCATGTTGGTCAGGTTAGTCTTGAACTCCTGACCTCAAGTGAGTCACTCGCCTTGGCCTCCCCAAAGTGCTGAGATTACAAGCATGAGCCACTGTGCCTGGCCTTAACCTTAAGTTTAAATTTAATTGGGCACCTTGCATTTTTAATTTGTTAACTCTGGCAGCTCTACTTTCTTTCCACATAGACAATAAAATTCTTACAGAAGAGCTATTATCTTGTTCACTTCCGTGTTCCCACTGTAAGCACAGTATCTTTACATGCTACTCAATTTTTGCTGAACTAGTTAATAAAAATATGGACTAGACAAACATATGTAGTGTTTGTAAATATTATTTGTAATTTAGTAGTTGATAACATGAAAATGAATTATCCAGCTGAGCTTAGTCATAAGAGGGACCCGGTGGGAGGTAACTGAATCATGGAGGAAGTCTTTCCATGCGTTCTAAGAATTACTCTAAGTTTATGACTAGAGTGGACTTGATCATAGGACTAAGAACTAAGAATCACTTAGTTCTAATCATAAACTTATGACCATCTTATGGTTTATGATCATAAGATGATTGCACACTAATTTTGAGTTTTTAATCATATGTGAGACAAATTACTCTGATGTCTAGTTCAAATACTTTATGAGTCTTTTAGCCTCTGAAAAACTGTTAAAAGAAGAAATGGCTCCAATATACTAAGTATACCACTTCTGAAAGAGGGAAAATACATGACTAACATAAGTAGAAGGGTTATGGAAACTCAATTGAACTGAGAATTTTTACTTTCTTTTGTAATATTTTCCCTTGACATCAGGGACTAGTAGTCAAGGATATAATTTAGTTAATACGCTGATAAAATAAAACCATTTTCCATGGGAAACTTTAAATTAAAAACATTTCCATTCAGTAACAAAAACAACAAAAATCTTGTAGAGATTTGACCATGAACTTTACACAAGTGAATACTGCATTAAAATTAACAACAACAAAAAATCTAAAATTGCCTCTATGTGCTATATTTCATTTTGCCCATTCACCAATTTCTCTTTTCCCTCTTATTTTAAAATTGATAAAAATTTGGTTTTAAATTTTTTATTAAACTTTTGCTATCTGCAATAGACCAGTGTTTTAAGGAATAGGAAAGCACATATCCATCTTTATATGGAAGATAGTACACTTGATTTGCTCCCAAAGATCTGTGTCTATCAGCTGCTTTCCAAAACATGCTCTTGTTCCAGTTGCCTGTGAGCCTCAGTTTACTCAATGGCAAGACAGAGGTCAGGATTTTTGCCTCAGATAATGGTTAATGAAAAAATAAGAACATGTGTATCAAAACACAACTTTTGAGCATTACAGTAAATTTGTTTCCATGTATTATCAATATGGATGTTGTGTTGGGAAGACAGAACATAGATAAATAGGAAAGTTAAATCACTGGGCTTCAAATTGGAAGATTCCTTTAAAACATTTGTCTTGTAAGTGGTCTGATTTCCCATGACAGAGAATGACTGGCCCACTGAATTACATTTATTACCAAATCTACAACCACCTTTTGAAGAGCTACTGTGGAAGAAACTAGAAATGCTGAGAGTTATAGCTCTTGCCAGAAGAAGTGGTAAAATAGACAGGTAGATAGACAGATAGATGGATCAATAGATAGATATGTTTGTATTAGGGTGTGAGTAAATCATAGCTACACTTGAAAATAAGAATGTGCCTTCTGTCTCTTTCTCTTTCTTTCTCTCTCTGTCTCTCAGGGGACCAGAACTAAGAAAAATCCTTAAAAGACAAAAGTCATAGGAGTCAAATTGATTTTTTAAAAAGCCACAATCCAAAATCTGTTTATGATTAAACTATTAAAAATGTGAAATTTCAGACAAAGAAACTTTATACCTGGAGACTGATGAGTAGGAGAGGCAATAAACATGGTGATTAGTAGGGACAGCCAAGCAGACAAACCCCTATCCTACTGACTAGTCATGCAATGGGAGTGATTGCTTACAATATAAGGAAGAATAGATTAGAGAGAATGGAGAATGGACAGCGTGCATGTGACCGTGATTTGTAAAAGAAATGAGGCGCAGCCATGCTCAGAGAAATTCACACCAAGGTACTTACTATCCTGTCAGTGTGCTATGCTTCCCACACACTTCCCATAAAATAATACCCTAGTGGTCTTCACAAACACCTATGACACGCAATCAAAGATAAAGTCTTCACTACGAGAATAATGAGACGTTTGAAGGAAGCCAACACACAGAGAAAGAAAGTCAATTAGCCCAAGAACCTATAGAGGGAAAATAGAATTAATAGAGCAACCTAAATGGAGCTTTTTGGAGGGGGTTGGAGGGGAACCATAATTAACATTCTCAGAATAAGTTAAAAAAAAAAAAACAACAACAAATTATTGGTTGTGAAAAGTTAAAATGTGGTTGTTGAAAAGACAACCTTAAGGGATAGTCTAAAAAGTAGGCCAGACCCAACCGAAGATTGATGGAGTAAACTAGAAGAATGAGACTAAGAATTGCCCTAGAATGTATACAAAGAGCCAAAGAGAGGGAATGTATGAAGGAAAACTTAAAAGACTAGACCCAGAATTTCAACAGCCATTTCATGGGAGTTCCCAAAAGTAACAATAGATCAAATGAGGAGGAGATAATATTTAAAGAAATAATAGAACAAAATTACCCTGAGTTGAGAAAGACATGAGTTCTGAAACTTAAAACTTCTACTAAAAGCTAAACAAGAAAAAATGTAAACACACTACCTATAGTGTTATTTCACAACACACAAAATTATGGAGAGAAATTCTAAGAGCTTCCATAGAACAACAAGAATAATTACCTACAAATGAATAAGAATGAATTAACATCAGTCTTCTCAGAAACTCTGAAGGCAATAAGATAATGAAAAAAAAATCTTTAAAGTTTCAAGAAAGTTACACTAGAATTTAACACTAGAATTCCAATCCTAGCAAAATTAGGAAGATAAAATAAAAACATCTTATACATGTAAGAATTCATAATATTTATCACCAAAACTCTTTCTGCATGAATTTTCTGAAGATTTATACCAGAAAAAGAAACTCCTGAGGTGGTTCTAGATGGCTGACTAGCAGCAGCCAGAGTGTGCCACTCTGACGGAGAGGAAACAAAGTGGCAAGCACATACTGACTCTTTAAGTGGATCGTCCAAGAAGCCATGTCAGGATCTATCAAGGGAGAGAGAAGACCTACAGAGAACAGAAAATAGTGAAGCTGGCCAACTGCCCACCCAGGACTGGCATGGAGCCAAGAGAAGCTTTCTAACACAGGGACAGGGTGAGGGAGTGAGAGCTCCCAGGGAATCCACGCTTACCACCGAAATCTGTGCAATCCAGGAAATGAGAGAACCCCCTTGACCCCGTCCTGCGCTGGGCCTCACCGATATAGAAAGCAGCCAGAGTTTTTTACAGAGGTACCGCTCAAAACCATGGGGAGCCCATTAGGCCTTAGACACCTGAACAGCCTGGCACCAACTGCCATAACACCAACAGAGGCGACACTTGGCCTGCTGGGGAGCAGTCAGACTGCTTTGCTCCTCCCTGCCAGACAAGGCTTGACTCCTGCTTCCAGCATAGCAGACCCAGTCCTGCCTGAAATCTGCCAGTGGGCTCAGCTCTGTGTTCCCCCAGAAAGCGTGCAGAAATCTAGTGGTCCATTCCACTCAACCTGCCCCCACTACCTCTAACCAGACAAGGCTCACTGGCTTTGGCAGTGCCCATGCAGGAGAGATGCCCCACTCCCAGAACACTTTGAGGAATGAGACACTCAGGTTTGTGGGCTGACAGGGGAGTGAGTTGTGCCTCCTACTGGGCCAATCCAGGAAGGGTGTGACCTGAATGCCAGGCACGGCCTGAACCTGAGGAAACTCTGCAGCCCAGAGTCCCTAACAAAGGAAATGTGAGTGCGTCACCAGTAATCAAAAGGGGGTACCCCAATGCCCTGGAGCAGACCTTGTTGGAGTGTCACCTATCTTTCTCCCTGCCATCACAAAGTGCTATTTTGAATGTGCTGAAATACTCAGAGTTGGATGAGTAAGAGCCTGTCTGCTTATCTGCGCTCCACCTACTGGTTCACGCTCCAAATTACAAGATCAAAAATACTTTGCCGCGTATACAAAGCTTATCAGACCCTAGGCAAAAATCCAGCAGCAATTAAAGATCTTATACAGAGCCTTGACCTTCTGAAAGCATCCAGAAACAAACCCAGATGACTATGTTCATTTGACGCCACAGTTAAAGGGACACCAGCCCTCTCAATGAGAAAGAATCAACAAAGAATTCTGGCAATTCAAAACACAGAGTGTCTCCTGATCTTCCAATGTACAGACTATCCCCACATCCAGCTAACAACCAGATAACAACATGACGACTGAGTCAAAATCTCAGATACCAATACTAACCTTGAATGGAAATGGTCTAAATGCCCCCACTTAAAAGGCATATAGTGGCAAGCTGGATAACAAGACAAGATCTAACTCTTTGCTATCTTTAAGAGGCTAATCTCACATGTAATGACAGCCACAGCCTCAAAGTAAAGGGATTGAGAAAGATTTACCACACAAATGAAAAATGACGAACAGCAGGAGTCACTATTCTTATACCAGATAAACAGATTTTAAATAACAATCGGAAAGGACAGAGAATTATATTACATCATGATAAAGGGATCAAATCAACAAGATCTAACCATCCTAAATATATATGCACCCAACGTTAAAGCACTCAGATTCATAAAACGAAGTTCTTCTTGACCTACAAAAAGACTTAGCCACAGAAAAAATAGTGGGGGACTTCAACACCCCACTGACAGCATTGGACGGATCTTTGAGATGAACTGAATGAAATTGAGATGCAAAAATCCAAAATGTTGAGTTTAAGTCCAGAATTTATTTGTTAGAAAACCAAGAAAGTTTGGTTAGAAAAAAAAGAAAGAAAACTTTAGACCAATATCCCTGATGAACATAGATTTTTAAAAAAAAATCCTCAACAAAATACTAGCAAACTGAATCCAGTAGCACATCGAAAAGCTAATTCATCACTATCAAGAAGGCTTTATTTTTGGGATGCAAGATTGGTTTAACATATGCAATTCAGTGAATGTGACCAATCACATAAACAGAATTAAAAGGAAAAAACATATGATTATCTCAATAGATAGAGAAGCAGAGAGGGAAAGCTTTCAATAAATCCAACATTCCTTCATGTAAAAACTCTCAACAGACTAGGCATCAAAGGAACATACCTCAAATTAATAAGAATCTTCTGTGAAAAACCCACAGCCAACACCATACGCAACAGGTAAAAGCTGGAAGCATTCTGCTTAAGAACTGGAGCAAGACAAGGATGCCCTCCTATTCAACAAGTACTGGAAGTCCTAACCAGAGCAATCAGGCAAGAACAAGAATAAAAAACATCCAAATAAGAAAACAACAGTCAATCTATCTCTCCTCACTGACAACATGATTCTATATTTAGGAAACCCTAAAGACTCTGCCAAAATTTTTCTAGAACTAATAAATTAATTTAGCAAGGTTTCAGGATACAAAATCAATGTACAAAAATCAGTAGCATTTCTATACACCAATAATATTCAGGCTGAGAGTCAAATTGAGAATGAAATCTTATTTACAATAGCCACAAAGAAAATCGAATACCTAGGAATATAGTTAATCAAGGAGTTGAAAGATCTCTACAAGGAGAACTATAAAACACTGCTGAAAGAAATCAGAGATGAAACAAACACGGGGAAAACTTTCCATGCTCTTAGATTGGAAGAATCAATATTATTAAAATGGCCATTCTGCCTAAAGCCATTTATAGATTCAATGCTATTTCTATCAAATAACCAATGTCATTCTTCACAGAATTAGAAAAAACTATTCCAAAATTCATAGGAAACCAATAAAGAGCCTGAATAGCCAACTAAATCTTAAGCAAAAAGGACAAAGCTGAAAGTATCACAACATCAAATTATACTGCAAGAGTACAATAACCAAAACAGCATGGTAGTGGTACAAGAACAGACACATAGACCAGTGGAACAGAATAGATAACTCAGAAATAAAGTTGCACAACTACAACCATCTGAACTTCAAAAAGGTGGACAAAAACAAGTAATGGGGAAAGGATTTCCTACTCAATAAATGGTGTTAACTGGCTAGCTATATGCAGAAGAATGATACTGAACCCTTACCTTTCACCATATACAAAATTAACTCAAGATGGATTAAATGTTGAAATATAAGACCTTAATCTATAAAAATCCTAGAAAAAATACTAGGAAATACTCTTCTGAATATCAGCCTGGGCAAAGAATTTTTGACTAAGTCCTCTAAAGCAATTGCAACAAAACAAAAAATTGACAAGTGGAACCTAATTAAACTAAAGAGTCTGCAGAGCAAAAGAAGCTATCAACAGAGTAAACAGACAACATACTGAGTGGGAGAAAATATTCATAAGCTAGGCATCTGACAAAGGTTTAATATCCAGAATTTCTAAAGAGCTTAAACCAATCAACAAGCAAAAATTAGCCTCATTAAACAATTGGCAAAGGACATGAAGACACACTTCTGAAAGGAAGACATACAAGTGACCAACAAACATGAAAAAGTGTCATCAGCAGAAGTGAAAATTAAAACCATGAGATACCCTCTCACACCAGTAAAAACGGTTTTATTAAAGTCAAAAAACAACAGATGTTGGTGGGGCTGCAGAGAAAAGGAAATGCTTATATACTATTGGTGGGAATATAAATTAGTTCAGCCACTGTGGAAAGCAATTTGGAGGTTTCTTGAAGAAGTTAAAACACTGCTACCATTATACCCAGCAATCTCATTACCGGGTATATACCCAAAGGAAAATGTATCATTATACCAAAAAGACACAAGCACTCAGATGTTCATTGTCATGCTATTCGCAATAGCAAATGCATGCAGTCAACCTAGGTGCCCATCGATGGTGGCCTGGATAAAGAAAATGTGGTGCATATATGCCATATAATACAGCCATAAAAAAAGAATAAAATCATGTACTTTGCAGCAACATGGACAGAGTTGGAGGTCATAATTTTAAGCAAATTAATGCAGGAACAGGAAACCAAATACCGCATGTTCTTACTTATAACTGTGAGCTAAACATTGAGTATACATGGGACATAAACATGGGAGCAATAGACACTGTGGACTACTAGAGGGGAGAGAGATGAAGAGGGGCATGCGTTAAAAAATGACCTATTGTGTGCTATCCTTCCTATATTTTAGATATAGTTGGTACATGCGCAGGTTTGTTACGTGGGTGCAGTATACCCATGTGATATACATTTTTAAATGCATCAGTTTTCTTGTTTTGTTCAATTGGAGGATATAGCTACTAATTAAACTTAGACCTTTTTAGAAAAAATATACATTTAATTACATAGGCCAAAAAAATAATTTTATAGAACAGAATGAGAATATAAAACATGTATGTAAGTTTAGGGGAAAAAAAAAAGGAAAAAAAGCATGCTAAATATGAAGTATGAGATAAGATATAAGTTCAGTGAAATAAACATTAAAAATGAATGAGTTATATAGCTTTAAGACAGAAACTCAATTTTAAAAACCCAGATATGTAACAGTTCATATTTATGGTGAAAAAATAAAAACTATGTTTCTGGGGGTGTGAAATACTGGCTGGGAGGGGACATAAGGAACTTTCTGGAGTGAGAGTAGCGGTCTATATCTCAATATGAGATTCATTTACCAAGGCATATGCATTTTTCTACTAAGCAAATACACCTTTTATTGCATGCAATTTAACATCTAAAACCTCTAAAAAATGTTACATCTAGTTAATGTTGACATAAAAGTAACTGAAAGAATATTTTTGATGGATAAATTGATATTTACAAATTGCATTGAAATATATTGGTAAAATAAATTGATTGTTGGATGGATATGTGATAATGCAAGTATAGTTTAAGGTTAATAACAACATATGTTGTAAGCAGCAATATTCATATAGCCAAAAAGTAGAAACAATTCAAATGTCCAGCTACTAATGAACAAACAAAATGTGGTATATCCATACAATAGAATATGATTCAATCATTAAGAGGAAAGAATACTGATACATGCTACCACATAAATAAACCTTGAAAACGTTATGTTAAGTGAAGAAGCCAGACTAAAAGGTCATATATTGTATGATTTCATGTATATAAAATGTCCAGAATAGGCTAATCTATAGAAACAAAAAGTAGATTGTACTCAAAGCAAATTATTGGCTGAGGCTTTTAGAATCACCAGTAGAGCTGTTTTTAATAGTATTGAGGACTGGGACTGCCAATAGATAACTGTCTTTTCCCTTTTAAGTTGGGCAGTTGGAGTCAGACCCATAACTTGACTGATAAAAATCAAAAGATCAATTTATTACAATCAAAAGCTAGATTGGAGCATGTATATTAAATACACAGCCACAGTGATTTTTCTAATACTTTATTTAGAATTCAATGGAGATCCTCCTATACTGTCTCACAGACACACATGCACACAGAGAGAAAGAGAGAAGGAAGCAAAGTTTGCTTCACTACTACCAGAAGTAGGAGAGCAGACCGGAGTCAGCCTGTCACAGATCCAAAGCAAGAGCAAACCCAGAAGTTTGATTCCATGTCACAGCTTCACCGGGCAATTGTATCACTTCTCTTCCCCTTTGCTGAGAAAGGAGCAGAGAATCATAACTATTTTTCACATAATATTCAATGTTGAATGGAGTGGAGTAAAAATTCATTTTCATTTTCAGGAACACGAATAATCAGAAATTATGTGTTTCTTCCATTAGATATCTGTCCAAAATGATTTCTTATAATCATGTATATGTACGTAGAATTTTGCAGTTTACAAGAGATTTTCTCATAATTATCTCATTTGGTCTTCATAGGGTCCTTCTGGGATGTAGCAATCTGCGAGGCTTAAAACAGGAGTCCCAGAAGTTAACTATGAACTTTGTACTTCTAAAATCTAAATAAAGATTCCTATGACACTGCTGTTATAGGATTTTTTGATTATAATAAATGTCTCATTTGCTATAACATTTCAAATCCATTTTACTTTATTTTAGGACACAATGGTCTATAAATAATGAGAGGTATCAAAAGTCCAAAAATGAAAAATAAGTGAAATGAGATAAGCATTAATAACCAAATGAATCATTTCCATCCTCAACATTCTCCTTTTCCATTAGCATCATTTACCTTGTTCAAAACCTGAGGAGCCATCCTATATTTCTCCTCTTCCTAGTACCACATGTCTAGTGGCCAAGTTCTAACAAGTATATCTCCATGATATCACTCACGTATTACGTCCTTTCCAATACCTATCACTGCATTCCCCTCTCCCCGCACAGAAGTCTGTTAACTGGTTTCCCTAACTCCATTCTGCTTGTTCCTTGTCCATCGTCTATGTTACAGATACAATGATCTTTCAAAAATGTACATCTGATCACCACCCCTTCCCACCCCTGGTGGAAGATGCTGTCGATGCGTCAAAACCACAGCTGCTTTCAACTCTTTTTTTCTTAATGCTACCAACTAAAGAATGTAGTTGTGTTCCCACAACTCCCTTGCACCTAGCAATAATTATAGTACTCATTTTGGGCCACGAGCTGTAAGAAATTCTGTTGAGTGGCTTTTGGGAAAGTTTTACTTTTTAAATAAAGGAATGCGTGTGCTAAACCTTCCCAGCACGAGCCAGTACTAGTTCTGAGAGAGATAGCCAAGAGTATTATTCTCTTGCTCTGAAATGCTCTTATGGAAACAGCACCAATGCCCTTCTCCCTGGGATTGTGACCCATTTGCAAGTACCCTTTCCTTCCACTACGATCTCTCATTTGTTTCCAATTATTGCCTTTTAACACACACGTTTACCCCCTCTACAGTTAATTTTCTTTTTTGGCTCAGTAGATATACCATTTACCCATACAGTTGGTAATAAAAGAAGCTATGCTAATATTTCTCTTTGCCCCACAACCAGGAAGACTTTATAGTATTTGAAAGGTAAAGAAAGATAGGTTTAGCCCTGCCTCTTGGAAACAGAATCACATTTATAGTTACCCAAATTTGGCTACATGGGGTAAAGCTATGATTTAGCCAAAAATGCCTGTAAAATTCTATGTTGTCAAGTTAAATGGCATAGATACTGTGTCTTGTTTATTTATATAACCCTTCTTGGGCACATGTGAATTTCAATCCAGGCCTGGTATCAGTAGATCAGGCAAAATGAAAAAAATTTTGCGAAGTGGGAAATTTACAAAGTTGTATAATTTCATCTTCCCCCACCCCTCCTTCTCATCTCCAGAGATTTAGGAATAGTTCCAGTGGGGTCATCACTTTATTTCCTTTAATATTTAATCATTGGAATGAATAACTCTGAAAATATTTTTTCAACACCTGTTGAGAAACAAAGGTTTCAGATCTCATTCCAATTTTTCAGTGAAATCACTCCTCTAAGCACAAAAGAGAATGTGGTATAACCATGTAACATTCTTTTTCTTTCTTTCTTTCTTTCTTTTTTTTTTTTTTTTTGAGACAGAGTTTCGTATATTGGTAGAAGAAAAGCATGTACCTTAATCAAAAGAAATATGTTCAAGTAGGCAAAACTGATGGATACTTCTGTTTTTCCAGAACCTTGCAAAGTATTCTCTGTGGTTGCTTCTCTACTAGAGAAGCAAACCTATTGTAGTATTGTCTCAATCCAGTTAAAGCCTATTTGTGGCCCCCTGGGAAAGAATGTAATCCACTTGCCAGCTTTGTACTTGCCTCTACCTTCAAGTAACCTTACTCAGACAATTCCAATAGATTTTTATTTCTGTAGATGAAGCTACAGTTTCTTATCAGAGTAGTCATCAAGTGCAAGGGGAATATGTCCTGTCTAAAACCATCAGTTCATGGCCTGAGTTTCTTTATGCATATTTATTTTAGGAATTCAGGTAGCGTTTAGCTAGCTGCTAAGGGCAGTTGCCTTAGTCTTCCAGTTCCCTTCTGAGCCTGCAATTGAGGTTTCTTATGGCATCCACATGACCCACTTGAATTCTTTCTCTAAATTTATATAGGAAATTCTAAACCTAAGTGCTTCATAAAGAGATGGTTTTTATGTCCATTTATCTATGTCTCATTTGGCCATGTAATAAGGCCACTGGCTACAGCTGAAGAGTGTGTAAGTATCTAAACAAGCACATGAGGCTAGGAGTCTTACTCCACTTCAAATATTAGGCAACCTCCAGCTGTGCCTATTACACAGATGTGTGTTGACCTCTTTCCTTAAGGCTTACCCTTTTCAGTGTGCTGTTGATTTCTACACAGCCATGTGGTCCTCAATCCAGGAAGGCCAGTGAATCAGGCCTTGCCTCAGCTGGAAGAAAGGGCTCAGACAGTAATGGGGCTGGGCAATAAAGCAGCCTGCTCCTAGACGTGCAGGACAACCCTCTGGTCCTCTCCCTTAGCGTGCTCTTAGTTATGCCACTTTTGCTTTATGAGTGAATCTGCTGGCCTGCTTCTTTATTCCCTATTTGACTGTCTCTCTGGAGTACCCCAATACACGATCAATGTTACTAGCTTCCAATAAGTTGATGCCTTTCTAGGCAAAGGGGAGTTTTGTTGTTGTTGTTGTTTGAGACAGAGTGTTGCTCTGTCCCCGAGGCTGGAATAAGTGTCCACTGCAACCTCTGCCTCTTGGGTTCAAGCTATTCTTGTGCCTCAGCCTCCCGAATAGCTGGGATTACAAGCACATGCCACCACATCTGGCTAATTTTTTGCATTTTTAGTAGAGACAGGGTTTCATGTTAGCCAGGCAGGTCTTGAACTCCTGGCCTCAAGTGATCTGCCTGCCTTGGCCTCCCAAATTGCTGGAGTTACAGGCATGAGCCACTGTGCCTGGCCAGAGGGAAGTTTTGATCAAGACTAAGTAATAATTCATCAGGCATTTTTTAAATGAGAAGATTTTAGCACAAAACTAGAGAGGCATCCATTGGGCAATGTATTGATTTCTTCCAAAAATGTCAATCTGCATGTATTGTGATTATAGATATTTCTAATATTATTTGAGATATTGATTCACAAGAACTGAGACTACCCATGTTCCTGAACTTTAAAAATTTTTTGACATTTGTTTATGCTCAAAGATTCATTGTAACTCTGATTTCTTTCTGGTCACTTGTATATTAGGTTCAATGGAATTTCTATATGAGGAATATTTTTTCCCAACAGTTAAGTAGCCACCTGTGCTTGCCTTTGAGATTATTGCTTATCGGCAGGGCCTGTGAGAAATAATTTATATCTCACAGTTTGAGAAATGTTGCTTTTAGCTTCAGTAGTCAACCAGCATCTATTTATCATAGAGGTGACCATATCCATTAGGGCCCCAGGCATCCTCTAACAAGGCAATTCTCATGATATCAGGAGTGTAGTGTGCTAACTTGTTCAATAATCAATAGACTGATAAATCTCATCTCATTAGATTATGCAATACGTAAAATAATTCAAATATTTTGTTGCAAAATAGTAATTGTATACCAGGTTTCATTTCATGAGAATAGAAACTATGCTTGGCTAGACTGAATTTAAGTTGAAAAAAAACATAATGAAGACCTTAAAGACATACCAAGTCTCTGGCTTTCTTCACCAGCTGAAGCTGTTGAAGGAACTAGTTTTTTACTCTTCCATAATCTAACTTCCAGGAACTATCTGCCTTATGTACTGGGGACAGATAGGGTTGTTAGGAGAGCTAATAGGCATCAAAACTATACCTACATTATTTTCTTTATCAGAGCAGTTATCTCTGACACCATCCCAAAATTCTGCATTGCTTAATTAATGTTTACTATAAAGGAGGGCTGATATAATTACAAAGGCTTTTATGCAGCATGGCCAACTAAAACTAGGCAAAGGGTGAGAGCACTGTGTTTCATTTGTGTATAATGCCATTCCAGTTGTACACTCCGATAAAGGTGATAGCCCACCACATACTCTTTCCAACGTGCAACTTCCCTCCTGCTCTTCTCCCCTCTACCTATGGCATCTTCATACCCTCCCAGTTTTACCTTCAGGCCTATTTCCGTCTTGCATATTTATTAGGGGATTTGTCCTACCTACTTTATTTCATACTTGGGGGTCACACTAGTTAAGAGATAGAATTGATTGCAGGTCAGCACCTTAGCCATTTCTTTACCAAGCTGCAAACAACCATGTACTGCTTCTCCAGCTGCCTACTTCCATATGATAAACAAAACACACAACCATCAAGTATGAGATTAGCTAAGTTAGGTTAGGTTTTCTAGGCATTAAGTCTAAGAAGGATTCATCTGTACAAGATTTATTGAGAGGATGATCTTCAAAAACAACTCAAGAGAGTGAAGAAGAAGAGAGAAGGGGAAAGAAATAAACAGGATTTGATTGCAGGTGCAAAATAACATTGGCCTGATCCTCAAGGTTGAGGTTCACTGGAGCATAAATTGCACCACAGAGATGATTCCTCCTTGACGAAAGGGGTTGGTCTATCATAGCCTAGCATCAGTTAGTCAGTCATTAGCTGCAGGCTGTGGTGGGAGAGTTTATTATCTCCCTGAGAGGTGACTTCCATCATCTGAGAACTATTCTTCTGTAAAGTATGTAGGTAGACACCTGTGATCCATTAGCTGCAACACTTACAACAGCTTGGGGATGAATGTAACTGTGGATAAAATGACTTGGGAGGGGCACCAACATCATTTTGTATACCTGCTATATCTCACCTATAATCTCAGACACACATAATTGGTTTGAGAACTCTAGATAAAAATGTATTAAAGAGGAGACTGAAAAATAGTTTAGAAATATTATTAATAAAGCAGTAGATATGAGGGAAGTTGATGGTGTGCATTGTAAAAGGAAATTGCCTACTATCTGAGTCAGCTCAGATAGACACAAATGGATTTAGTAAGGGTAAGCATACTGATAAGCATGAGCACTCACTGGTTAGAAAAGAATTTTTTAAATTTTGATGGCAGAAAAATTGTTGCAAGACATTTATGTAATTTGAACTTTTACCAGCCATTCTTTTTGAATAATTATTACCTGTGCTCGATCAGAAATGGACTTGGATATAAAACTTGGGGCCAACACTTCTTTGTTTCCGTATAAAGATGGAAAAACTAGGCTGAAAGGTACACATTTGTAATAAGTGCTCCCATCACTACATTAGGAATGCTCTTGTACTAATTTGTCTCCATATCTCTCCTCCTCTCTTAGTCTCTAACCTTCCTGAAGGTAGAGAGTGGATCTTAAATACCTTTTTACTTTATTCCCAGTATATGGCCAGAACACTTATGTTGCATGAATGAAGAAATGAAAGTAGTACTAAGAAAATGGTTTAAGGATCTACAATTCTATCTGGAAAAGTTGTCACTTCGGTAGTAAAAAGAACTATAAGATACTTTCAAGTTTCTTGGGGAATTATCATTTTCTTCCAGTATCTACCCATTAGAGTTCACGGAGGCAGTTAGTTTCAGGCTTCAGGTTTGTTTGGCTCACCCGTTTTCAGTCCCTCAGGGCTGTTAGAGCAAAGTTGAGTTCTAATTATGGCTTGATTCTTAAACGTCAAGGGAAAAGAGTAAACAGAAGGAGAGAGATCCAAGATGGTCGATTAGCAACAGCTCAGGAATGTAGCTCCCAGTGAAAGTGCAGAGAACGAGTGGACGCCACACATTCCGACGAATTTTTGTTGCCCACAGACCGGGAGATTCCCAGCAGAGGAGCCACACGGGTCGCCAGTGCGACTCTTTTGGCTGGTGCGGCTGTTTTGCAGGTGCCCCAGCGCGGCGCTTCTCGGTGCGGTCCCATCCCCACAAGGAGAACAGCAATTGGAAGCGCTGAGGACTGAGAGTTTCACAGCAAGCACAGTGAACCCGGGAAGGTCCGGCTCTGTGAGGAACGGGCATCCGCCAAAGGAAAACTAAGAAACAGAAAAAACTTCATCACCGGGTGGAGAGAGATCCAAGATGGCCACGTAGCAGCAGCT